>CABEEJ010003371.1:0-19714 GCA_901482245.1 Timema douglasi
AATTAATACTTCATGTTTAAGAAAATATTTTTAGACAAGGCTGCACTCTAGTATACAATTAGTAAGTTAAGAAGATTTCATCCTGTGCCCTCTACCAGAAGTGTGACAAAGTTTGTAAGTTCCTTCTGTTAAACCTCAAGTCGGCCATTTGTGGATACAATTCCGCTCCCCCCATGCTATCAAGTTTATTTAGATTAAAATTGGGTCTGGAACACAGTTTGTCATTTTTAGATGACATGTTTTAAATTAAATTTATATATTAAATATATTGTCATATTGTGGCAATTTGGTATTATATAAACAAGTATGTTTAGGATAATTTTCTGCCAACAACAAAATCACATCCGATGACCATGTTGGCTTCATTTGTACCATTTCTCTACACACCATCTCAGCGCGCATTTATTGGTTGAATTACACAGACTAGTGTCGAAACTAGTACGAAAATAGCGCGTGTTCTATCCTCACAACTAGTATGGTAGCCAGTACCAAGTGGCAGAACCAGTATACTTTTCCTGATTCACACGACGCTAGATGATGACGTAATAGCTAGTGCTAGCTACCACACTGCGTTTTGTGTGACTCGGCCTTTAGTGAGTCCTGTCAGAAGCTTTTGTTTTGAAGTCTTCTACCTGACAAACCACAAACTTCAACTTTGGAAAGATGATTTAAATAGTTATTCTTAACAGGGTGTCCAATCATAATTTGTTTAAATTTGATTATTTTATACTGTAAAACATTTCTAAAAAATTGGTACTAGTTTTTTTACTACCAAATAACGGCATTAAGAGTGTAAAATGGAGAAAAGGAGGAATAGACCGTCAAAATTTTCATGGGGCGGCAGAAGCCTGTATCATTGGCGCTGAGGATAAAGAGTAGTCTCGAGAAATCGACATCTGTTGTTGGCACTAAACATTAGAAAGCAATACAGCCGCTTATGTAAATATTTGTAATGTGCTAAAACTTTGTTGACATTCCTGTTACGAATGGTTAGCATGTGTTGCCTTGAATGACTCCCATATGGGTAATGAATGGGTGTTCACGCATTATCGCAAGAAACCAACTGTTAACCTACCGACAAACTAACCGTAAATTCACATTTTCTGGGACGGTCATTCTAAAACTACTGGTTAGAGTCGAGAAAGATGTACCATGGTTTGGGTAGGAAGTTTGTTCTGGAAGATCTTATTTTGTACCAGAATCCTTTTGTTTAGTAGTATTTTGGTATGGTAAAAGGCCTTCTAATACGGACTTCATAGTATCGTTCTGGAAGGCCTTTTATCCTACCAAAATAACACTGTACAATAGGATCCTGGTACGAAATAAGGCCTTTAAGAAGAAGCTTACTACTAAAATCAAGTTATAACTGCCATTTAATTATTGCATAATGCAACTTATAATTATGTTTTTTTTAATATTTGTGTTATTGGACAGTGTCAAGGAATTAAATTTAAATAAATATAGGGCAATTATATTAAGTGAACTAGCCTACGCATTTAAAATGTAATAATATAGTAAGGAATGCCAGGTCTCCACCGTGGTTCGGGTTCCACGTTAAACTGTAGGTCCTTCATTTCATCTCACATTCACCCTACCATTGCACATTAGCGTAAGTGCGTATAACCCGAACGGGATAGTAAGACGCGGTGCTAATAATAATAATAATATAGTAGTAATGCAATATGTGATAAGCCCGCTTCAGTGGCCGAATGGTTTAAAAGGTGTCCCTCCCGTGTTATACTGGGTTTTTACCAACTATTTTCCCCATGTTCTCTTTACGCAAATGCGGGTACACTTACTTTAAATTCAACTTTACTCATTCTAGACATTTTAGTGTAAATATACATAAATATTTGTATAACCTGAAAGGTTTATAACAAAACGATAAATAAACAGAAATAGTTTCGAGATGGAATCAACTGAGCGCTCCATCTCGAAATCTCGAAACATCTCTGGGATAATGTCCGGTGGTATCCGTATTCAGACACGCCACTGCCCCCGAGAATGTCCTCCACGAAAGATCGACTATCAAAATGTATCGCCAATAAAAATAACAACGATTCAATACTGGTACATTAACTGGCATGACAATGGCATGCGTGGAGGGGTCGCTCATATGAACCCCGGTCACGTGATCACCCTGCGAGCGTCGAAAACCGTCCGCCATTTGCCTGGGGGGATACAACAAACAACTATTCAGGCACGCAGTGGCGTGTGAAGGTATCTCTTTAAGGAGGAAGATAGTAAAACGATTCAAATTCATTTCCGAATGAAACGAAGGATTCTTTCTTATCACCGCGTCTTCTACCTGTCCAGGCTATACGCATATATGAACATTCTTTAATAGGGCAGGGATGAGGAAGGAAGACTTTTAGAAGTAATATACCCGCATTTACCTGGAAGGAGAATGGGAAACCAGTTAGTAATCTTCCCGTCATCAGCAGGCCAGTCTAATACGAGAGTGATTGATGCCTTAGAACAGTGGTTCCCAAATTTTCTCGACTCGCGAACCCCTTTCACAAACATCTGAGTTGCACGAACCCCCTGATAAATATCCATAACCACGCACTTAATTTTAAACCTATTTTTTATTAAATCCAGTTATTAATTGTAATCAAAATGTTTAATACCTTTGAATTAACCTAATATAGCTCGGTAGGTACTTTGGGATACCCCACCAAATATAATAAAATAATATTGAAACTACTTAAGTAGAAGTTCAAATAATTATAGATTTGTTTTAAAAATTAAAACTAAAATTAAATAAGCAAATTATTGTAGTAACATTTTCTTATCTTTACTGTCACATTATTATCACATTTCACAGTTTTTTTTAAAAAGTGGTACCGGAAATTGTTGCATTGACATAACCGAAATCGTAAAATTCCATGCCTATTTAAGTTTTAAAATTGTTTACAAGTTTCAACAACTACTAACCTATTCGCGTGACTTAGTGAGAAGGATGCGCTTGCTTTGGATGTCACAGAGCTTTAAAGTCAGCAACCACAGACGATAAATAAAGTCTCAAGCCACTTTCAGCATTGAGCTTGTTTATGTATTTATGTTTTAAATATGCAAATGAAGAAAACGTTTTATCACGCAAATACGTGGAATAAAATCGTACCAAACCTGAAATAGCTTTATTCGCTAACATTGGGAGCTCCTCCTTCAAACTTAACCAGAAACCAATTAATCACAAAGATTTATAGCTTTTCGTTCATTCAAATTCAGTGAAAATTTCAAGGAGCTCCTCTTTTTCCCTTTGGCTTTATGTGGAGGATTTAAACACTGCTCCGTTTGATTGCTATTTCAACACATCTCCCTAAATTTAATATTTTTGTGAACGACTCGATACGGTACTGCACAACAAAAAACTTTAATATTTGACTCCTGAAGAGAGAGGATTAAACAGTTTCTTTATGATAAAATGTCTGCCAAATAGGCCAAAGTCTGGGGCCACGTTTGATCTTACTTGCACTTTGCTTTATGAAAGGGACGGTTGGTAAAAAACGGAAACAGTGTATAAGTTCAAAGAATCTTGTAAGAGTTCTACCTCGAGATAACCAACCATCTGATTTCAGTGTGAAACGATACACAGTTTTAAATGATTCTCATTTCCTCGCAAAGTGCTGCAAAAATCCGCCATTACAGAAATATTTTGGCGAACCCCCTGGAAGATTTCGCGAGACCCCCATAGTTTGGGAACCATTGCCTTAGAACACACCTTGGTGTTAAGCAAAGGACTACTACTAATACTACTATTACTACTACTTAATGAAATAATAGTGACTAAATATGACAAATAAGCTATGAAAAGGACTCGACATTGGTTTTTGAATATTAAATCAAAAGTAATGTAATAGATTTAAGAAACTGCTGCTTAGCTGGACCATGTTAAGTGAATAAATGCTCCTGAATTAAAAAAAAACTACCACTTTTACTATTACTACTGCTCTACTACTAGTAATAATGTTAATAATAATAATAATAATAATAATATCTTTGGAACCCCTTAAGAGCCTGTCTTTCCCCACGATTCACACATGACATAGCTTTAGTAAATAGTGCAATTCGAACCAGACGTTGCGTTGTGGTGAGATATCATAGGATCTTCATTTTAAAACAATGACCTGTAAAACAACTTAACCATATTTAGCAAAAAATTAAAATAATTATTCGAAAATAAAAACTGTTTCATTTATACTAATTTTGTTGTTGTCAACTGAAAGATGCAGAAAACGGCACTTCCATGATATTTATGGTTTAAGCGAAATCGTGTAGCCTACTTAATGTTCCGGTGAATCGTGGATCAATATCCAAGTTAGCTGTGCGAGGGAAGTCAAAGGTCACAGTTAATAGTGTACCTAATGTTCCGGTTAAAAAGTATATCTAGTGTTTCGTATGATGACATATTTTATATCTAGGTTTTAATTGATTATCTATTTCCCCAGTTTATGGTATAACTACCCACCCACTTCTGTGGCCACATGGTCTAAGGCGTCATTATTGCGTTAGACTTGCCTGTCGAAGACTGGGAGATTGAGGTTTGAATCCCAGTCGGGTGTACTGAGAGTGTTTTTTTTCTAAACAGTTTCCACTCTTCCTACATGCAAATTTGCGTAGACTTTCTCTAAATTCAGCCTTCCTCATCTGCAACCTATAATCGTAATTAGTAGATAAGCTTACAGTCCGAACTACTAGTAAGACGTAATGCTAAAAAAAAGTATAATTAATGTAACGGATGATAACTTATTTTTGATTGCCTCAAACCGGTTAGTCGTATTCCTAGCGTCCCTGTTTTATTTTTATGTTGTTTTAACACCGCGTCTTACTACCCGTTCGAGCTATACGCCTACTAATCACACTAATCGTTTTAGGAATTACGAAGTCTATATTCAAAGGAAGTGTACCCGCATTTTCACGGAGGTAAGGTGGAAAATCCCTTTTTTAGAAAAACCACCCTAAGTATACCCGACCAAGATTTGAACATGATCTCCTCGTCCTCAGCATTCTAGTCTACTGCGAGAGTAGCGCGTTAGACCATGCGGTCATCGAAGCGGGTAAACGTCCCTCCCTGTAAATCGGCCTTGAGTAGGGCTCTTTTAAAATCTCCCGACAGATACCACCACGACCTATATTGCCCACCACAGCATCCTGGGCGCATGCGCACGCCACACGTAGACCTAGACCACCATTGAGGATATCACTGATCTAGTGTAATAGTCTTGTTCAAGGCCTAGTCATGTGTGTGTCAGAACGGTGGTTAGTTTAGGCGGGCGGGAGACAGACTTTCAATTGGCGAGCGTTTAAAGCCACACGTAATTTTTTTTTCACACTTCGTCGGCCTCATGAATATTAACACTCGAATTAAGTGGTCAGAACACGGGGTATCCTGTACGTTGAGTTGGCAACACTTCAAATCCTCTCCGACTTGATTGTGTTCACTGATGAAGGTCGTGGAAAAAGTTTATTACATGCTTTTTTTTTAATCACCGCATCTTACTAGCCATTCAAGTCATACGCATATATGATAATTACCTTAATAGAATAGGGATGAAGAAGGAAACATTTTAGAGGTACTATATCTGCATTTGCGTGGAAAGAGACTGGAAAACCATGTAGGAAAAACAAATATTAGTAGGCCTATACCCAACCAGAATTCGAACCTCGATATCCCTGTCATCTGCAGTTTAGTTAATTTTTTCAGGTTTTGCTGCCAGTATTAGTTAGCAATGCTTGCATTCTAACCTATCTAAGGGCATAGGAAGAATCAAGTAAATTCCGGTTGCGTGTTTCTAGCGTAAGCATAGCATTTTCATATAAAGAACCCTTCAGCGTGCTGTCATCTTTTGATCTACTTTTTAGTATTCATACAACAAGTTGTGTATATATATAGCTGCTATTATATATATATATATATATATATATAATCAATACCAATAAAATAACATTAATAAAATAGTAACACGTTATCAATTTTGGGCTAAAAACATGTGTTTGTATTTTCTAAAAGGCCAGTTTCATATTCAGACTTGGTACGCCTCAAGTGTGGTGCTATACTAAACACAGAACACCTATCTCAACTCCAGTGGAATGAGCCAGTTTCATAGTCAAATCTAGTACGCCTCAAGGGCGGCGCTACACTAAGTAGGCCTACATGATGACACCTACCTAAACCATAATGGAATGGACCAGTTTCCTATGCGAGAACGGCCCATTCCATTCTGGTTTAGGTAGGTGTCGTCATGAACTTAGTGTAGCGCCGCGCTCGAGGCGTACTAAACTTTACTATGAAACTGGCCCTTTGACTTAGTACGCCCAAGTGTGGTGCTATACCAAATACAGGACAACACCTATCTCACCTCCAGCGGAATGAGCCAGTTTCATATCTAGGGTCAGTTTCATAGTCAAATTTAGTACGCCTCAAGTGCGGCGCTATACTAAGTAGGCCTACATGATGACACCTACCTAAACTCGAATGGATTGGGCCGTTCTCGCATAGGAAACTGGCCCATTCCATTCTGGTTTAGGTAGGTGTCGTCATGTACTTAGTGTAGCGCCGCACTTGAGGCGTACTAAATTTGACTATGAAACTGGCCCTTAAACTTAGTACGCCCAAGTGTGGTGCTATACTAGATACAAGACGACATCTACCTCAGTAGAACCAGTAGAACACCCAATGGCCAGGTATTTACGGAAATACATTCTTATGTGAGATATGTAGAGCATACCATGTATGATTGATCGAATAGGGATCAAATGATAGTAAACACATATCACAGTTACTTTTTTTAAACAAGATTTGCCTAAACTGGCAGCGCTACACGACACGATACAAGTAGATTTGCTGTGTAAGGATCTGTATCAAAAGAAGGGGTTGTTTAAGCAAGGTGAGAGGGAGCTAGACACAACATATTTGATTGTACCAGTTCGGCATCCGCTTGTTCTAACGCACTACTCTCGCAGTAAGCGAGGTTCGAATCTAGGTAGGGTGTAGTGAGGGTGGTTTTTTCAAAGTTGTTTTCCACTCTCTCTTCATGCATATGTGGGTACAATTCCTTGAAATATAGCCTTATTAATCCCTAAAACTACTAGCACAATTAGTACACGAGCATATAACCAGAACGGATAGTAAGACGTGGTGCTAATATATATTGGTTGTAATGATGGGGATGGTTGCTTTGTATGGGGGTGAGAGGGAGCCATATGTAAAAAGGGGGCTCAGAACACCATATTTTATTGGTCTGAAGGAAGAGTTACATGGAGGGAATTGAGGACAGGGTTTGATTGGATTGAAGGGATGATTTGTTGTAGGGGGTGAGGTGATTGGGGTGGTAAATAAAGTGCCACCGATGAAAATATTACTCGACTCATCCCGGATTAAGGACATCCCTGCTTATAGTTACGAATTAAATTAAAAAATATTTGACATATGGCTGGCACAACTTAAAAGATTTTAACGATTTAATGAGATTATATTTTAATTTATGTTTACATAAAATGTAACAATCCACTTCAGTGACTGAATGGTTTAAGGCGTCATTATCATGTCAGACTGGATTGATGAAGGCGGAGAGATCAGGGTTCGAATCCCGGTCGAGTATACTGAGGGTATTTTTCCCTAAATGTTTTTCCACTCTACCTCCATGTAAGTGCGGGTAAATTTCCTCTAAATTAAACCTGAACATTAGTACTGAACTGTAGTAAGACGCTGCGATTAAAAAAAGGGGGGGCGGGGGGAGTTATACCGAACGATTGGAATAATTCACAGATATATTTTAAACAAGATATGCTTAGTCTGGCAACATTATACGACACTACACTGAGCGAAAGATACTATACCATTAACAAAAAATTGTACTTTTTTAAAGTATTGATGTGATAGCTACGTAATGAACGTTATCGTAATTATGTAACAATTAGCTCGCCTGCGACGACACTTGCTAGTCGATCATTCGATCAGCTGATTGGAACTAATCCTTTAGATGTCGTCGTACGCGTCATAACAGGTGACGAACACGTGAATGGAGAGCTGTATCCTTTCACGTGGTGAGAAAAGAGTGCGGGGGTAAAAGGTGAAAGAACGGTGGGAGGGAATCTCCCAGACCTCAATTGATATTTAACAATATTTCAAAAATTATTAGTTGTATAAACATTTATTTCAAATAAAGGTTGTTTTTTTTAAAAATGTCAATAGTAATAATAATAATAATAATATTTAGCACCGCGTCTTACTACCCGTTCGGGTTATACGCTTTTAAGTAATAATTACTCTAATGGATTAAATTACTCTAATGGATTGGGAATTGGGAAGGTTGAATTAGAGGAAGTGAACCCGCATTTGGGTGGAGGGAGAGTGGAAAACCATTTAGGAAAAACCTCCCCCAGTTCACCCGACCGAGATTCGAACCTCGATATCCCCGTCCTCGGCGGTCGAGCTCAACACGAGTACTACAACTTTACAATGATGAGTTATTTCGTATCTCAATTAGTTACGGAGATATAATCAAAATATGAAATTTACCAATATTTAAAGTACCCTCAAAGTCATGTTTATAGGAAAATGAGAATTGCTATTTTGTTTGTAATGTTAAACATTTCCTGGGTAAAGAAATTTAATAAAAGTCGTTATAGCCGATTTTTATGAAATATGTTTTTCTCTTTTCAACCATAAGTAAATTATTCTTAATTTTAAAGTTAAGATATCTAATTCCAAAACCTCATCTGAAGAACCTTATCAAAACCCTCGACACCAAGTTTTATCCCTATCGGTGAAATCGTTTTCGCTCTAATTCCATTATCAGAAAGACAGACAATATGGCATTGAAAAACGTGTTTAGGGGAAATAGAGTTCAATTTTTTTTACGATCACAACACTTTATTTACCCGAAGGGTGCAGGCAAGTAAAAATTAGGTTCGAATTAGGTTAACTTTTAACAACATAAATGACTGCCTTTATTAATTTATATTCGTGTATTCAGGTCAAAAGTCATTGGTCTGGAAAATGTAAGTGAAACCCCAGTACAATTTTCATATGAAGGACCTTTTAGAAAATACCAACTTTTTTTCTGTGGTTAACCCTGTAAACATTTTACCACGTTATTAATCACTTTGGTGGTATAATGGTATAAAGAAATAGACTGGACTGTTAATGCTGGGGAGTTCGGGGTTAAAATCCCGGTCAGATGTACACAGTTTTTTTTAACCTATTTAGTTTTCCGCGCACCCCCTCCCCCACCACACAAATTCGGGTTTCCTAACTTGAACCTTCTTTATCCTTAGCTCATTAGCGTAATTAATACATATACATTATTAATACATACGCGCTAGTTTCGTGTTGAGCTAGACTGCCTAGGACTAGGAGATCGTGGTTTGAATCTCGCTCGGGTGAACTGAGGGATGGTTTTCCACTACACCCCCCACGCAAATGCGCAACGTTCCCCATTCCTAACCAATTAGCGTAATTAGTACTTAAGCATATAGCCCAAACGGGTAGAATTAAGTATTATTATTATTATGATTAGTAGTACATATGCGTATAACCCGAAGAAGTAGGCTAGTAAAACATGTAAATAAAAAACTTATAGATGTCGGATAAGGCTCTTCTCATGAAAATAGGGCTGTAATAGAACGAGGATAAAGAAAAGCTATCAGGTCAAGGCTGAATGAAAACCTTCATTTGCATCGGACAAACAGACAAGTTCAGCCATTTCTGGCACTCCAAACCGATTGGTCGACACGAATTCATGACGGCTGAGTGATTCCTTTTTGCGCCCGAGAACGTGATATATTGAATCTTACTCACGCATTGTTCTTTAACAGTAACCCAGATAATGCGTGTTTGCATGGTAGCGTGCAGTGGCGGCTCGTAGCTAAAATGAGTGGGGGTACTGCTCCAGAAAATGTTTAGCTTTTGTTTTAAAATTGTGAAAAAGGAAAAAAATATGTATAAAAAGAAAATGTATTCAGAAACTTGATAAAAATCTTAACAAAATAAACCAAACACTTTTTATTTACTTTAACTTAAATAGTTACAGTTCAAGCTTGATCTATTCATTTAAAAATGAAATCCATTCTTCTTGTTTTAATTTGTGTAAAAAGTTCAATAATTTTCTCCTTGATTTCTGGATGACAATTGAGGACATTTTTCTCCATTGAAAGTACTGCAAGCTCATTTAGTCTTTCTGTTAAATAAAATAACTGAAAAAAAAAGATTAATCAAATAGAATAGCTGAAAGCAGAATAATAACCTAATTCTACACTCTTCTACAATTTATCACATTCAAGAATATGGTACACGGTTTTTAAGCACAACACACGCTGAGTAAAAAAAAACTTCCTTCCACTATCATGCCAGACTGCGAGGGCAACAGTACTCTCTCTACCCGGCAGTCCCGCCTTCCTCCCGACCCTCTTCCTATGTGCACATGCGCACAACAGTCAAACACCACGTCGCTGGCACTGTGAAGCAAACAGTTCCATACAAAGATTTTTGTATCTTTTTAATAAACTGGGGGATTGCTACTGAAGTATTGACATTAAGCTTAAGGAATATATATTGTACTACAAAAATAAAGAAATAATAAAAAAAACTCATTGTATTAAATGTTATCGATAATATCAAGTGGAAATAGGGGGTGCTGCAGTTCCGCAGTGCCTATACACGAGCCACCACTGGTTGCGTGCTCACAGAGGTAGGGGAAGACCAATGCCGACTATTATTCTACCTTTGGATTTATATAAGATGGAAACTTTTTTATTTTTTTTAAGCACCGCATCTTACTATCCGTTCGGGTTAAACGCATGTTATGATAATTACTATAATAGGGTAGGGATGAGAAAGGAAACATTTTAAAGGTAATCTACCCGCATTTGCGTGGAAGAATAGTAGGAAGCAATTTAAAATAAAAACACCTTCAGTAGATCCAACTGTGATTCAAACCCCGATCTCCCCGTCATCAACAGGCCAGTCTAACACAAGAGTGGCGCCTTTTTTTACATATAGGTTGAGCTTACATTTATGCATAAAGCATATGCCAAACCAGATTTTTATAGGAAGTCCACTTTTGACTTCCAACATTGATTGAAAGTCATTTAACATTTGGCATTCTAGAAATATGTCTTATTTGATTTATTAATTAATAAAGTTCATCCAAAATATATCAAAAGCTTCCTGTAGTTATACTATTTTGGACCCCTGTAATATATTCAATAAGTCATGGATGAAACGTATTTTTCTTTAAAGAACTGTATGTCAATTTTCCTTTTAATACTTCATCCAAGGAGAATCAGGCGTTTTTAGAAGTAATTTCAATATATTACGTTTTAAAACTTTATTTCTTTTAAAAAAACTCCCTTCGTTATATTTGAAAATCTGGTAATGAGCTGGCTGCTTTTACCCAATAGGAAAAGATAGCCTTCGCAACATCAGGTTACCAGGAGTTCTCCTATTAGTTAGTTTTAACACTGGTGACAAGGGATCCAAGAAGCAAGGGGTAGGTCATATTTTATAAGCAGTCAGTGCGTATAGTAATAGACAGAAAAAACATAATATCGCACAGAATTATAATAATCCATAGAGAGAAAATCTCAGTCTGTAACAGCACTAGCTCTGGCTCTCCGCGTCAGTTCGTGAATGAACAAAAAAAAAAGTATCTCAATATTAAATTTACAATACTGAAGTGCAATTAACAAAATAAATCGTGCCCAAACATTAATTTTTACTGATTTCAATCAAATTATATGCAATCAGATAATAATATAGCCGTGTGATGGCAAGTACGCAGTAGGGCATAAACGCGTCGACATCATCATCATCATCATCATCATCACAAAAATCCAGTAACGCTATATTACAATTACACTTCCCTAGCTAAAAGGTTCACTCGGGAAACAAAATTAATAAAGGTGCCTATTTTTTTTATACTTGAAATTAACCTAATTTAAGTAGTGCCTTTACTATTTAATCACATTTTATTTTTATTTAGATATGCTTTTATTATTGCAATAAATACTATAATAGACCTAATTTTCAAAAACAGAATAAAAAATGTAATATTTCCCCTTTCTTTTCCAATCCTATTTAATCGTAGTCGAATGGTCTAAGGCGTTATTCTAGCTATAGACTGTACTGCCGTTGATGGGAGATCGGGGTACCAAGGATATTTTTCCTAAATAGTGTTACACTCTATATTCAAACAAATGCAGGTACATTTCCTTTAAATTCAACATTCCTCATCTATAGCACAATTTCAGTATTAAAAAGGTAATTCTAGAAGAGACACAAACACACATGTATCGGTGGTCACACGGTCTAATACATCATTCTCGCAACATAATAAACTATCGGTTAAGTGGAGGTTGGGGGGTAGAATCCGGGTTGGGTCAACGAGGAGGGCTTTTATTAAATCTTTCCACACTCTATCCATAGAAATGTGAATATTTTAGTACCGCGTCTTACTACCCGTTTGGGTTGTACGCATATGTACTAATTATTCTAATGTGTTAGGGATAAAGAAGGATCAATTTTAGCGGGAGTGTATCTATATTTGCGTGGCAGAAGAGTGAAAAACCATTTAGGGAAAACCCACACTCAGTACACCCGACTGGGGTTCGAACCCTGACCTCCCCGTCATCATCAGTCCAATCTATTGCGAGAGTGATGTCTCAGACCATGTGTTCACTGAAGCGGGTGAATGTGGGTCCATATCATTTAATTCTACCTTTCTCATCTCCATCCTAATGGTGTAAATGTTAAAATAACCATGACGAGTAATTAAGAACTGAATCATATAGTAGAAAAAACACAACTTTCAGTACTCCTGGCCGTTAATTTGTTACTGAGAGAGGGAAAGCTCCGGTTTTCACCAATAATATTTTGTTTTAGACTGTGTTGGGATTCAAACAAAGAACCTTTAGCTCTCAGTAAGACAGGTGTGAGGCAGAGCTAAGGTAACGGGACAGTTTTTAACCAAACTGTTTTTTTAGTTCGTTCTAAAATTCAGGAAACTCAGATAAACAGTTTTGGTTGAAGCTATAACTACACTGTATATCCTCGCTGAGGTTGCACGTGGTTACTAATGAGGAACAGCGGTGTCGTTCTCCCGTTTTTTTCTGGTCTATATCCCCTCAGATATAAGACAAGTTTTGCAACGTTGGTTAGTCGAGGCTGCCAGTAGCTCCTTCTTACCCCAGCACACCAAGTTCGGACATAACTAAGAGAGAGGAGATTTTGCAACAGTGAACTGAGAGAGACAGAGAGAGCTAAAATAAAGCTTTTCTCCATTAGAACCGCAATTCCCTCAGCAATGATATTGGGTGCAGTTTCCCCGTGTGATGTGTCATCAAAGAAGCGGGTCTTCATGCAGGTATGACGTCACCCTCGTCACCTTTGGTATTACGAACCATTGTTTATTGCAGGGTTTCTCACGGGGATATCCGAATGGCTCCAAATATTTATATCTGGATCTCTGACCTACAGTAAGAACACGGTCGAAAGGGTTTGGAGAATATAAACGCTCTTTTCGGCCAACAATGTTAATACTTTATAATATTTATTGGTCTACTACCCGCTTCGGTTGTCATATGGTCTCAACCCTAAGGAGTCATTATCGCATTAGACTGGATTGCAAATGACGGGGAGATCGGGGTTCGAATCTTGGCTGGGTGTACTCAGGATGGTTTTCCCTAAATACTTTTACACTCTCTCTCAACGAAAATACGGGTATAATTCCTTTAAATTTAACCTTCCTAATCCCTAATACATTATCGTGATTAGTACAGAGGCGTATAGTCCGAACGGGCAGTAAGAATCGGTACGCCCATTCTCTCTCATTTTCTCTCTCTCTCTCTCTCTCTCTCTCTATATATATATATATAAAATATAAATATTATATATATATATATACGTTATTTATTTGAGGTATTTGTCTTGTTATTTCTGAACTGACTGAGTATATCAACAAATGAGATATAAACTAACTTAAATCTAGAACAGACACAACATCCAGCCCCCTGCCGTTAATTCATCGCCGTAAAAAGGGAAACCCACATTTAACCAATGGTAAATTTTTCAGCCATTCCATAAGAATCCAACCCGGGACCGTGAGCTCAATAGATAGGCATGCTACCATCTGACCTAAAGTGCCGGAATAGAGGTTTAATAAGCTCTGCTTACCTTAGTTACAAGACACGACACTGAGGAACGTTAAAAGTATTGACCATACAAAGAGAAAACTCCATCTGCGTCAAGGCAGTCGTGCCCAAGTGCATTTTAGGTTTAAGTACTCTTTGGATGGTTTAACGCAAATAGCGCAGTTAAATTCCGTAGCTAGGTTGTCTCCAAGGCTTATTCCCCCAATCTGTCTTCTCGCCTTTTAAGAGCCCCTATGTTCATATTATCCAATTGCAAACCGTCTCAATAGTCCACAAGTCATAAGCCCACGTTCAAACTCACGTGCACCGTACATTAGCTAGCCTCTTCAAGCAATGTTTCTTTCTCGTCTTGACGGTGTATATAGTGTAATAACTCGTATGGCATGATGGGACTAAACTAACCGTCTTCAAGCAATGTTTCTTCCTCGTCTTGACGGTGTATATAGTGTAATAACTCTCATGGCATGATGAGATTAAACTGAGCGTCTTCAAGTAATGTTTCTTCCTCGTCTTGACGGTGTATATAGTGTAATAACTCGTATGGCATGATGGGATTAAACTGAGCGTCTTCAAGTAATGTTTCTTTCTAGTCTTGACGGTGTATATAGTGTAATAACTCGTATGGCATGATAGGATTAAACTGAGCGTCTTCAAGTAATGTTTCTTCCTCGTCTTGACGGTGTATATAGTGTAATAACTCGCATGGCATGATGGGACTAAACTGAGCGTCTTCAAGTAATGTTTCTTCCTCGTCTTGACGGTGTATATAGTGTAATAACTCGAATGGCATAATAGGGTTAAACTGAGCGTCTTCAAGCAATGTTTCTTCCTCGTCTTGACGGTGTATATAGTGTAATAACTCGTATGGCATAATGGGGTTAAACTGAGCCTCTTCAAGCAATGTTTCTTCCTCGCCTTGATGGTGTATATAGTGTAATAACTCGCATGGCATGATGGGACTAAACTGAGCGTCTTCAAGTAATGTTTCTTCCTCGTCTGGATGGTGTGTATAGTGCAATATCTCACATGACCCACCAATTAAAAAAACAAAACCATACGACCTGCGATATCAAAAAAGGTTGCTGACCCTTGGTCTAAGGCGTCACTCTCACAAAAGATAGTATTGCCGATGACAGGGAAATAGTGGTTTTAATTCCAATCGGGTGTATTGAGGATGGTTTTTCATAAACTGTTTTCCACTCAACCTCTACGCAAATTCAGGTACACTTCCTCTAATTTAATCCTTTCTTACCTTTAGCACATTAGCGTAATTAGTACGTGCGTATGATCCGAGCTAGAATTAAGAGCGAACTAAACCAATAAAATAAAATAAAACAATACTAAAAATGATGATGTCGGTTTGGGCATCACTGGGAACGGAAGGGTTACTCTCTTGTTCGGTCGTCTACGAGGACGCTCTATAATTAACTGAAAGCCTGTCTGAGATAATCTCAGTGTCTGTATCTTTGTCAGGGTCAGCCCGACTATAATTGAATACCTGACACGAAACGCAAACCTCTGTACGCAATAACCACCACCCTCCCCCTTTTCCCAACTCCTTCCCATCATCCCAGTACACATCGCATCGAACTTAAGGTGTCTCTCAACTAGAAATTAACTTTTCACAGAGTTCCTGGTTACACATCCAGAGGTTCTGGGCTCGATCCCCTGTGCTTCCAGATTTTCTGTGAAGCAGTGGGTCTGGAACACGGAATCAACTCCGCCTCGTGAGGACAAATGAGGGGCTACTGGAATTTTTTTAAAAAAAGTAGCAGTTCCGATCCAAAAAACTGAAATTAGCGACTGGAGGTTTCATTGTGCTGACTATATGAGGCCCTCTGTCCGCATAAGTCGGCACTAGTTTCTAGAACAGAGGGTGGCAGCTAGGTATCTATGGCTAGATTGCGTGCTGACGTCATGGAGTTTTTTCAATCGGAAAATTTTCCGCGATGGCGGCTTGCGGCCTCCTACTAAGAAGATGAAGAATCTGGTTTGGGTGAGGCAGCACCTATAGCATATTATATGAAGCTATTAAGGTGGGAGAGTAGTGAACGCGAGAAAAGACCAGCGTTTTTGCAGTTTTTATAGAAAAATACTTTTTTTTTTCAATATGAATGAAATATTGCTACGGTAGAAACAAAGAGCTTAATTTTCTTCACACGGTGATATCAAGAGTAATTGTTGAATATCTGTCAAGAGCATAGTGGCATTAGATGAGAAACTTTTTAAATGAAGAGAAAAAGTTATCTTTAAATTATAGGACACCATTGACAGATATTCAACAACGGTTGATATCAACATGTGAAGAAAATTAAACTCTATGTTTCTACTGAAGAATAATTATTTGATTTATTTTGAACAGAAAAAGTTGTAAATATAAAATTTGCAAAAACACTGACCTTTCCTCGTGTCCCTTAAACTGCCACTTCAAATAGTGTGTTGGGGTATGGGAAAAAGAAGTGGGATCACTGTCATTGCTTTATTGGAACTCATTTAAATAGTTAAATTTTCTTATTTCAGAAAAAAATAACCAAACATCTTCTAAAATGGATTCATTTCCTAGTTGACGAACGAATTGTTCGAATTGAACGATTCGCCTGACTTAACTGAACAAACTATTTAGCCTTCTTGAAGAGATCTAGTTTAAATTGAGCTACAAGATGACGTGACAGTAAACAATTGTCAGAGAAAGGAAGTGCAAATAAAAAGAAAATCTTCTTTTTAGCACCGCGGCTTACTACCAGTTCGAGTTATACGCAAAAAAAAAAATTGCAATGAGTAATGGCAGCTCCACACATGTGTTATTCGTCTACGATTTTTTGATGTTCACTATGAATCACGCAAGTNGGGGAGATCGTGTTTATGTACGAATATTTGTCACGCATAGAGTATAGTGAACATTGTTCCACCTAGGCCGTGTCTGAATAGTCGGTCTAAGGGACCTTGGAAGCGATGTGCACTTTAAAGTTGTAATGGTGTCGGCTTAAAAGGCCGGAAGTGATTTTTGATGGTGTCTGGATTCTCTTAAAGTGTACAATTCCATCCCTTATTGCGTGTTTTATTAAGGGGTATATACGACTTGCCCTTTATCGCGCACTTTAGTTAAACTAGCTTTTTATATGTAATGAAAGTATTATATATTTTGTGAAAATGGAATAAAACATTCACACATTGTTAAGTAAAACTAGTATGGTTTGTTCTTTGTTTATATTCATGATGCTAAAAGGTCAAATTTCTCTTCCTAGTGTGAAAATCTCTCTCGAAAGGAAATTTATTTACGAGTTAAAAGATCTTCAGTAAAATTTGTTTGAGAATAATACTTTACAGATATAAGTAAATTAATTAGGGCAATATATATATATATATATATTTAAATAATATAAGTATATATTTAACAATTTCTCTACATATGCACAAATGTTTGACATGCTCTTTGGTATCGCTGCATATATCGCGCTCCTTTTGACGCGTAGCTGAACTTTCTTTTTTAAATTAGAATTTCAACTTGTTAGAATGTTTTCTAAAATGTTATGTAATTTCTTTGTATATTCAGCAGTCAGTCATTCTGGAAAAATGTTTCAAAACAAGAGATCAACATGTAACTTAAGTAATTTATTTTTGAATTCCTATAGCCCTATGTATTTATCTGGCAATACTTGTACACTCTTTAAAACAACTTGATATTAATCTAAGCTAGGCCTAGTTTAATTGTCAGCTTCCCAAAAATGTTAAAGTTTATAAAACTAAGATATGATTGACTATTTTTGACGCACGTTTTCCAAATAACATTATTTAACAATAACACATAAAGGGGTTAAATAAAAAAAATAGCATAACCTCATTTTACTGTCTACTTTTAAGCATATTATAATGCTTTTTTAAAATTATGATTATTATAAAATAACATCAACTGAATATAATTGATTTTATTGTTTACAGGAACAGTGGGACAAACCCTAAGGTTCATAGAATTAAGGAAGATAAATTATAAATATGAATTTACGCCTTAAAAAAAGTCACCATTGACGCCATTGACAAAATACTATCAAAATTCAATATCGTTACCATGGAAACGCATGTTTCAGAATTAGCCAATAGATGGCTCTAGCTGTTCTTTGCGGTTCGAAAACGATCATGCACCCTATGTACTTAGGGGCGCCAGATACGTGTTACATTAAAGCGTGCAGTAAAGTGCACAAGTGCGTAGGGGACAGACTACTCAGACACACGAACCATCCGCCTGAGAGTATCATTTTACCCGCTTCGGTGACCGCGTGGTCTTAGGCACTAGTCTCGCAGTAAACAAAACTGCCGGAGACGGGGAGATCGAAGCTCAAATCTCAGTCGGTTGTACTGGGGAGAGTTTTACTTAAATGTATTACTCTCTCTCCACGCAAATGCAGGTACACTTCCTATAAATATAACCTTCCTAATATCCAAAACCACTCGCGAAATTAGTACATAAACGTTTTTCGCACTGCTAAAAACTTGTGGTGCTGATCTCCGCAATGTTCTACGCAATCATTTGCCTTTCTCCTGGTGTGACTGCACGTTCGTCCAAGAATAACGAGTCTAGTGTACGTGTGGACAGATAATTTGACATTACTGATTGCACATGGGCATTCCGGTTACAACATTCATGAAAAATAACGAATATTAATCAGAGCATGTGTGGATTTGCCTTTACGCTTCAATGGCACACTTTTTTGAGTTTAAGAAAGTTAATTTTATTATTTTAAATTCACCTTGTTCAGAAAAGCTAATGTAATTACTTGTCTCTGGTCTCAATATCAATGATTATATAAAAATATTATCGACGCGTCTTACTACCCGTTCGGGTTATACGCCTATGTACTAATTACGATAGTGATATTATGTATTAGGAAAGTTTAATTTAGAGGAAGTGTACCCAAACTTGCATGAAGGGAGAGAAAAAAAACAGCCGACCGAGATTCGAACCTCGATATCCTCGTCATCGGTAGTCTAATCTAGTGCAAGAGTTTCGCCTTAGAGCACGCAGCCACCGAAGCTGGTGATTATATAATATCACTGGCATTGGTTTGGTGACGGCTGTGGTGTAGGTCATGAGCTGGTGAGCAACTTAATTGTAAGATGGGTGACCTGGCGGTCTAGGGGTAAAGTGTCGGACTTCTGTGCTGGGGGTCCGGGGCTCAATTCTCGGTCCCGGCACAGATTTATCTGATTGCCAAACCCTTCCTTTACCTCTGACAAGAAGTGTATAAATCACAACTTGTGAATGTGTGGAATGCCAGGCCTCCACCGTGGTTCGGATCCCACGTTGAACTGTAGGTCCTTCATTTCATCTCACAATCACCCTACCATTACACATTAGCGTAAGTGCGTATAACCCGAACGTGTAATAATAATAATAATAATATTTAGGTGAAGTGTGACAGAGATACGGTACATCCTATAGTTCACGAAAGACTGAGGGGGCGTTCAAGTATTACGTAAGTACATTTTTAGCCCTTTTTAACCACTCCACCTCCTGTAAGCAAAAATAAGCAAATGCCTGCCACACCACTCCGCCCCCCCCCCC
>CABEEJ010003371.1:26503-41721 GCA_901482245.1 Timema douglasi
GGGAAGAGTGTAAAACCATTTACGAAAAACCACCATCAGTACACCCAACTGGTGTTTGATCCTAACCTTACCACCACCGACAGTCCAGTCTCTTGTAAGAGTGACACCTTAGACCATGCGATCACCGTAGTGGGTTATTAGTTGTTAAACAGTAATTTTAAATATATATTTTTATAAATGGGTTTTGAATACAAGTGGGACATTTTGTGAGTGGGCCTTAATAAAGTCCCAGTCGCTCTTTCCTAAATATAAAATGGGGGCCTAAGCCCCCTCTCTCACTACGGGTACGAAGCGTATCCTTATGATTTATTAGTTAAACCTCAATAAACATCATGTTAAAGTTGTTTTTGTAGCAATTAAAATATTAAAGAAGGTTCTCAAAAAGATTTATTTTATAACACACATAGGCCTATTCAAATAAAATAGTTTTTCAAAAAAATATAGAATAAAATGCTAATGGGGTTGCAAAATTGGCTCTAACACTTTTAAGTCTCGAGACTATTTATATGCTGGCTCTTAATACATTAATATCGATAGTAATAAGAGGCCATTCATGACTCACAAGCCAGGTAAAACTAAAGCTTTTTTGACAGAGATAATATTTGAAGGAGTCTCAAAGTTTAGACAGCAAAACTACTCTAAAACTAAATAAATTTAGCAATTTTTTGCGGCATATTTGGCTGTGTTAAAGAGACTTGTGAAGCCAACCATGAAGATACTAAAATAAAATAATAATAATAAGCTATGAGGCTGATTCGAATCTCGGTTAGGTTGAAATGTAATCTTCACGTGGCGTGCAAAAAGGCTATTGACTTGAGGTTTATACTTTATAATTAAACTCCCTGGTGCAGAAATCCCCAATTACACGTTGAGGGATCCTTTGGCCTATATTGTTATAAAGTAAGCAAACCAAAATCATCTCTATTACACATTAATACAATAAGGTTATAAAATATATAATATAAACATAATCAAGGTAATATTCAGTATTTCTAGTTGAAATCTTTGCCAAACAGGTAGATCATAGATACGCCATTGTTGAAAACAGATTTCTTTAAATAAATATATGTAAAATTATTACGTTTTCGAGTATCGAGTTCACATATGTCCGTCCCCAGCGTGGTGCACCACACACATGTTCACACACATACACACAGCAGCACCGACTGTCACTTCCTGTCGCCTACAACTGACTTCAGTTGACGGCAGGCGCGGGTCTGAATCCTGGTTCTTCTATCTCTCCCTCCACTCTCCCCCCTCTTTTCCCGCTCACTCAATCCCAAACCAACAATCAGCAGAGAGAAAAAACAAAAACTCGTCTGTTAGTGCTGCCATCTGTTGGTCTACTTTGGGTACCACACCTCTCTCTTTTACCTAGGTTGACCTTGAAGGTGAGGAGTTATTATTATTATTATTACTAAGCACCGCGTCTTATTACCCGTTCGAGTTAGTACTAATTACGCTAAAGGGAAGGTTGAATTTTGAGCAAGTGAACCCGCATTTGCTTGGAGGGAGAATGAAAAACCATTTAGGAACACCCGCCTCCCCCACCCAATTCACCCGACCGAAATTCGAACCTTGATCACCCCGTCCCTAGCAGTCTAGCTCAACATGACTAGCACGTTAGCTAACTACGCTACCGAGGCGGGTGAGTCATTGTTGTCTGTTTTATTTCACCCATGTATTTATTGCGACGGCTGTTGCATTCTGATGAAAAGTTTGGTCTCACCGAATTCTACCGTACTCTCGAATGACACTTCCGATTACCAATGGGTGATTTAATTTAAAAATTCAAAAAAGAAAGATATTATGTCAGTAACATTACAACACCAGCGTCACCGTCATCCGGATTAATTGGAATTACAGAATAAAATGTGAACGTCGTAAGTGTAACATCAGATAATAATTTTAAGAACAAGTAATGTAATATTTTATCTATCTATCTATCTATCTATCTATCTATCTATCTATCTATCTCTCTCTCTCTCTCTATATATATATATATAAATATAAGAAACATTAAAATTATATCTGATCATGCATACATGACAATAATTATAGCGATTGGCATACGAAAATGATCGTGCATGAAGGTGATTGACATGCCAAGCTCTTACATGATGGATTTAAAACCTGTTTGATTTTCGGACAATGATTGACATTCATGTTATGGTGAGGGAAATGCAAGTTTGAACGTGAATGGGTCTGACTGTTTAAGAGCTATTATTAGCAGTGTCAACAATGAAGATAAATATTTTTTACTGGATTTTATCAGCGTTTACCACTGGCAAGATAGCAAATACGAGCTTCTTCGTAAACCAGCCGATTTTTACCAAATCAATCGACAGTTAAAACTCGACTGCTTATTTCCCCATGGGTGTCATGCACGCATGATCGTGTGCAGTCATCAATTATGGACTAACAAGCACAAAGGCATGCATGCATGTGTATGGGGCGGGGGCCTTCAAGCGTATTGAGAACTTTCTTTTCTTCTTGGGTCATTCTCAATATTTCCTTATTTTCTAAGGATAAAAGACAAAGAAGTTTACGCTATGCATCTGTTTAAGAGCATGCCGCATGCGTCAACGAAACATTATGTATTCTTGACCAACTTCAAGAGCTGGACAGGGTGGAGGGAAAAAGCTTGTAAAATAACTTTAGCTCAGTTTATTAGCATATATGCGGAAAAACTGCTAACTATAAGTGTAATCATCGGTGTGAAATTTGAACTTCCTACAACGTAATCTTTGGCTGCCAATTTGTCATGGAAATTTCTATAAAATTTAAATATTTAAGAATTTTTCATGAAGTTATTCGCTTGTTTTCTGTGTGAAAACAACCCAGAATTCACCACGTGGAGCTGGCTGCATATCGAGTTCCACCACCCTCCCGCTTTAAAAAATTAGGTTAATTGCCTCATAGAACTTTGAGATATTGACTTTTGGTTTCATTATTTAGGTAATGCAGTTCTAGATGCTATTCTTGATCTTATGAATCCATCTCGTACGTCGTTGCCACACACCGCAGCTTCAGTAACTAATTTGACGCTGCACTCTACTGCTTGTGAATGGCACGGAAATCTTAAAATATCAATTTCAACTGGAAGTGTAAGTGTAACTGAATGCCAGTCAATTAGATCTATGTAGTCGTTGGCTTTGAAATTTGAAATTTAACGTGGCAATTTTAAATTCACGAACTTTTGTTCTACTTTAGCTATTTGTTTAAATTTTAAAATTATTCGAAGTCTCAACTCTTTCACGTATTTTCGACTGTCGGCCAACATTGCCAACCAAATATTTTCTGGATCACAAAACTATGAGTTTTTTTGCAATGTTCGATCTATTAGGCTCGTTAACTCTTCGGCAGAAATAGATATGTTTTTATTATGCTGTAAAATTGTTGACTCCCATGCCGACAAGATGACTGAGATTTAATATTAAACCATGCGCATGCGTACACTCTAATAACACACTCTGTTAAAACTTTCAAGTTCCTCGATGGTTATTTTGTTGAAACATATAACCTCAAAATTCTATTCGCTGTCGTTAACCACCTGGAATGACTAATTTCCCCTGAATCCTTTAGTGACAAGCTTAATTAAATATTTTCATCTGAAATTCCAGTACATTCGTAGATATATCGTTGATATGTACTAATTTCATCAAGGGCAACACCAGGCAAAGTTATTTCTATCTTTTCAAAGCTTATTACAGGCATCTTTTCGCAAAATTCTAACTTTTTTCCAATTTCTCCACAGTACCCCTTTGGCAAAGTAGTTTTTCCGTCCAAATGTTGCAATATATGACGTAATGGTAATTCATTTGTATGTAACAAACAAACAAACAAACAAACACACCATTGCAAAGGGCGTTCCAGAGAAAACCCAACTTGTCTTATGATACAATTTTTAGAACCTGTATTAACCACTGTACCAACACAACCAACAGTTTGCAACTTAAAAAGACCAACATTTTTCAAAAAAAGTTAACATGCTTGTTTTAATATTATGAGAACCGCCAGATATAGGAGTGACATGACCAAGATATATATATCTTGGTTCTGAAAGTAGAACAACATGATCTTTTGTTATGATCTTTCTCCTTCCTTAACCCGATTTAAAGTCTTTTCAGCCGTTAAAGTATATCCCATATTCCAATGAAGAGTGTTTTCCCTCATTTTTCCTTTTCAAGTCACTGCGGGTTTTTATTCTTTCCCTTCTGACTTTGCTACGATCAACTACTTTAGAACAATCGTCTTTGGTAATTAATCCCATATCGTTTAAAGCTGCACTTATAAGAATTGCTGCTGACCTATCAGAAACGCCAGTTCTGTCGCAAGTCTGTGCTACATTTGTAAGTTTAGTTCTCATTTGTGAAGTAGAAAGAGAATCTTAACATTTATATTTGTGTTTTCCATTTCACATTGTTTATATTCAGTATCTTCAGATTCGTCAGAAGAACTTGAAGAATTCAAAATGTGTCCCATAACAGAAGGAGAAAGTCTATTAGCTGTTTTTACTTCACTGTATTGCAATTGAGGGTTTTTATTTCTTTCTGCTGACTTTTCTTTGCAATGCAATCCTTTTTCAAGCATTTTGTTTGTTTTAATGTCAATATTTCCAATTACCCTTATTCGAAATGTCATTTGGTCAGTTAAAAAGACTCTTTCAGCTACATGTACTTTAATTTTGCAAGTACATATTAAAAAGTCCTTGCATTTACATAATTAAATAACGAACAGATTTTTCTCCGCTGATTCTCTAAATGTTACAACTTTTTTGAAGAATATACTTTACATTCTCTTTTCAAAGCCTTCTTAATATTACGATATTTGTTATGGCATCCTCTTATCTTATGTAATACTTGTTGGTCCGTTACAACAGGAATTGAACTTTGTTCCCAGAAGCATTTGAGATCTTTTATTAATGGCGAACACACATCAGCCAAACCAGGTTCCTGTTTGTTTTCTCTTAAAAGTTCTTGTCGTATATTTAAATAATATCTAATAACATCCGCGTATTATCTTTAAAGGTTTCAGGCGCACCAAACACTGGGCACCATGATCGCACCCGAGGCATTTCTGTATGCCCTACGTAATACGAAATTATAACTAAATTAAATATAATGAGAACAAAAATAACACAAAATAAAATACGTGAACCACGGAGAAAGATAACCAACTCGAAATGAGAACGCAGTCGTACTGACCGACGCCAGCAAGAGAGAAAGCAACCAGCGTCAAAGAGAGAAGGAAGGTCTAGGCAGGAGAATGCGCACTTGAAGGGCGAGTCCCTCAACGTCACGTTAATTGTCAAACTTTTGATTTCTCTGATAGTTTGGTTTCAAGTCAGAGGTATTATATTTTATGAATCTGTTTTTGTTAGTTTTGTGACAAATTAGATGAAATAGCTGAATATTAAAGTTATTTTGGAAGCCAAAAATTAATTTGATTTAGCTCAGATCTCGTATTATAAATAGGTTTTGTGATAGGCAAGTTTTAGACATTCAAACCTACTGGACAGTTATTTTTATATTTTATAGCTTTACTGGTAAGCCATTTTGTACTCTCTTAGAACAAATACTTTTGTTATAAAACAGATATGGTAATACTAATATAGTAATTACCAAACACATGGATCATAAGCAAAGTACTATCATATTTATTGAATTTATTAACAAAATTTCAATGAATCTCACTAAAGATGTTCTGTTTACCAAAATCCAAGTGCTAAGGCTGGGTATATACAGGGTGATTATAAAATAACTGAAGCGCTATACTTTGCTGGTGAAGCGCCTCGTTATCAAGTCAAGTGGAAGAGCGATGTTTTGTGCTCTTTGGGGAGTCCTTCTCTAGATGTCCCGCGTTGTTAAGTCTAGGTGAAGAGCGATGTTTTGTGCTACTTTGTCCCGCGTTGTCGAGTCAAACAGTGAAATGGGAATGTAGGGGATTGTATGATTCTCTTTGTCCCGCGTTGTCGAGTCAAACAGTGAAATAGGAATGTAGGGGATTGTATGATTCTCTTTTTTGGGAGTCCTAGGTTGAAGTTCACCGCGATGATTATATGGGTTTGGTATTGATATTATTTATTTATATAAAATACTATAATTTGTTGAAATTTATTTTTATTAATTTAAATCCAGTTTATTAAGAATAATTTTATTTGCACACACGATAGGGCAGCTTAACGCGTCGTGGATCGTTCCTCTCTAAAGTTGTTTGACGAGAGAAAATTTTAAATTAATTTAGATTAATGAGACCGTTCCTGTGTAGGGTTATGGAACGAATTGGGAGAGGAGCCTTCTTTTTGAGTATATCTTTAAGAAAAAACCATTCTAGGATGTTATTTCTGTCTTTCTTTTGTTGCACCATGCTCCATTCGTTCTAGAAGCGAGGGAGAGAAATAAAGAGTGTTTTCGAAGTGGTCATATTTCACAAGTGTTTGCAATCTGGGGTGTGGGGACGTTTTAAATAATAGAAAATATAAGCTAACGTTAGAGAGTCGTCGTAAACAACAAAACAAAAAAATAATCATCCAAATGTGTGAGGAGATTTCCTAACATATCTGGATACATTTAGCTTTATGTTCTAAAACCATTCATTAATTTGAAATATGTTAAGGGTGGTAACGTTTGATTAATATTATTAACAAATGAAAATATATTTCATTACATAACTCCAGAGTTTTGAAAATTCATATTAACTCCATCAAGTGCGATAAAATAGGGCACGCATTCACGTGTACAAAACAAAAAACTTTACTGAGTGTATATATATATATATATAATGAAAGATCAAATCTTTAAGTGATATTTTGTATTTTTCATTAGTAAAATTTGCTTTGAAATGCCAGAGTTTTTTTTTATAAGCGACCTGTATTATTTAGGCACACTGTAAAGATTAGGTTAAGGTGCAGCTTTTATGTTTATATCCTCTTTGTGAATAGAAAGCACATGTTAAATCTATCCTAGTAAATATAGTTTGTCTGGTTAATGTACTTTTCAGGTCAAATGTTTCAAACATTGTCAGAAATAGTAACACGCAATTTGTTTCCTTCGGCACTGCAGGACTGTTGAGTCGCCTATTGGTTCTGCTTCCCGCTTAACTGGAAAGTATTGAGCGTTGCTTATCGAGAAGGCTGTATGTAAAACTGCTAGGCTGCTAGCTGACAATTTGGGGATAGAGTTATTTTCATACTCAATAAGACAATTGATTTTTTTACAACTCTGAGCTATAATTTAATATATCAGACTATTTTGTTTAATATCCACAATTCTGTGGAGCTCTTTACTGGAAGTTTCGCACCAGCTATTAGATAAAAATCTATACATTTTGTTGGTTTCTTTAGTACATTTTAGTACTAGTGTACACTTTTATAGTCCAGCCTACAAGAATAATAGAGTGAAGTTTAAAGAAAAACACCAGCATTCATCTAGAGGCACAATGGCAAACCACAGCGGGGAAAACTTTAATCCTTAATTGAACCAGCAGGGATTTGAACCAGAGCTCCAAACTTCAGGCTTAGCGCTAGGCACTCCAGTCAAATACTAATACCATGTATTTAAATCTATGTTGGTATCTTCATAATTGTGTTTTATTACACAGTATTCTCTACAGATGTTAATAAAACGTCAGAACTGATGAGAAATACTTGTTGCTGTCTATGACTATGCACAGTGTTGCCAGATTTTACATTTACATTCTAGAGCAGTGGACTCGACTTAAACATTTGTATTTAGTCTATAATGGATAAAATATTCTAGAGACATGAGTCTTACTTTGGGGACTGTTTAAGATTTCCTTAGGTAGTGTGTTCTCAAACTTGTATATGTGTAAGTGTAGGATAAGGCGTCAATTTCGTCTGGTTTGGATTTTAGATGACAGGGAGGTACAGGGTTAGAAACCTGGCTGGGATGGGAGTACTGAGGGTCTTTTCCTTCCAAAATAGTTTTTCACTCTCCTTCCAAGGGATATTTCAGATATAAAGTAAAATACATATAAAAAAAGTTTTCAAATAAGTTAAATTAATCTAAATATAGTCTTGATTAAATAAAGCTAATCATATAAAAGGTTTTATTGTATTTTTAATATATTCATAAATGTGTTATGAAATTCAAATATTAAAATTATTTCCTGGCATTTTGATCTATTGTAATCTGAGAAGAAATAGCTGGACATTTTTATAAAAATTTAAGCTTTTTGTTTATTTTGTAGGTGAAATGTTAGTAATATTTCTATTACACTTGTGCCTCTTCAACTCAACTAGTCTGTTTCCAGCTTGTGGCCGGGTCAGTTTAGTAAAATGCTTCCATCTCCCTCTATTCTGCCACCATTCTTCTTAGCTCATTGTCACCACCAAGCTGAGAGCCAAATTGCCAGACCCTGTTCCAAGCTTGTTGACCAGTCTTCTGTCTCTCGTCTGCACCTGACCTGGCATCTGCTGTGGTTCAATCCAAACCCTACCAGGTTGCCGAGGCCCCAGGGTACACTACTTGGCAGTGAGATCAGGAGTGAGTAAGAAAGGCTAAACGAGACTCACTATGTAAAAAAAACCCAGTAAATGTGAAAGAGAAAATGTTTTGAAAGTACACTTTTATTTTACTTTGAGACTCAAATAAAATTATAATATGGAGCACCAACTAGGAATACCGACTTGTTGACTAGAATGAATAAGGTTAAATAAAACATCAAACAAATAATTTATTACAGATTCTTTATTAAGCAATAATTATCACAATTTGAAAACCCTAATTAAGTGGTTATTTATGACAGCCACGGTCATTGTTGAAGAGTATTACAGTTTTATTAGTATATCCTTGTTTATTATCACGCATACCACCTTCTCCACCACCTCATTAAGATTGCTATTGGCTAGTAACAACGACTATCAAAGATAATGACAATGCAAGAACATGAAAAATAATTTTCAAGAGGTTTTTTTTGGAATTTTAAATGAACAATTGTATAAATACACCCAATATTATTGAAACATTATTTCCATCAAGGCTTAACAAGAACACATTAATTCTACATGTCTTATAAATAATAATAATTAGAATAAAATTAATAAAAACTACATTATACTTTTAAAATGTGCTCAGGTTAGCAGCCTTGTTAGTAATAAAATAATGTGAACCTATTAATTCTATTAGTGCAATTTTCAATAAAAATAATTTCTGAAAAACAAGAAGTATGAACCATGATTAAAAAGTTTAAAAAAATAATAATCTGTATATTACTAAAGCACATTTGAAAATATCTGGTGAGATTTTATTGTTTAAGAGTACCATGAATATATTTTGGTATTTGTAAATGTTGAATATAATGGATATAAAAATGTTAATACTATTACTATCTATTATAATTTTATAATATTAACTCTTAAAATAAATGAAGGTACATTTATATATATATATATATTTTACTACAATATATTTAAAATGTACAATAGTAATAAAAGAGGATTTATTGTTAAGCTAGCAAGTTGGAGAATTTGGTTATCTATATTGGTAACTAATATAATACGATAAAATCCCATTTTGTTTAAGGTGGTATGCATGGCACGGAATCAAACTTTGGACATTTCTTTTGTGTAATTTTGATTTAATAAAAATAAAGGTTAGCGTCAAAGCTTGTTTCAAACATACTAGTTCTACATTTTAAATATTAAATTTGCAGTCTTTTACTGTAAACAATATTTTTCAAACATTTCATAAAAAACCCACATGTAAAAAATATTAATCAAAAAACCGGTCTTTTTCGCAAGAAAAAAAAGCATAATATTTGGCAGTACAAAACAATTTTTTTTTAAAATAAAGAAGTGGGCTATCTACAACATAATATAATCAAGAGTATTTTAAAATTCTCTCAAGTTTTTTAAAAGCTAAACACAATTCAAATTACAACAGTTCTTTCAATAAGAGCTGGGAGGGTTATGTAAAGCATACACATAATGATATGTTAATATTTTGTTTTAAAATGTCTTAGTCATGCTTAACTTTAACAAGGAAATTATTAGCACAGCTCCCAGTTCTTATCAAATAGATAAAAAAACAAAAAACACAAACAAAAATACATACATGATGGTTACAATTTGTTTTTTCAACTAACATACATCCAACATATTCTCAATGACATTTATTCACAGTTTCATTCCATATTTATAAAATATATTATATTTATAATTGTATAAAACAGCCGAATCCTCCAATGGCTGCCAAAGTCATTATCGTATACTCTCGAAGGGAAGGAAGCTTCAAAGATTAAAAGGATGCCACTAAGGGTAGGCAGCATTTTCCTTCACTTAGCACCAAAATCTCTCATTTCAAAATAAGGCGGTTTATCACCACCTTTCTTAATTTTCCAAAACACACTTGATATTGGCATCACGTTAGTCAAACTGTTTCGAAAATAAATAGCCTACAATCAGACTTTATTGTTAAATTATATTTACAACACTAGCCAACACCTATCGTATTTTGAAAGAATAAAATAATTAAAATCCCTTTTTGTTCGTTTACTAACTTTCACATAAGTCAGACTGTTTAGCCATCGGAGGAGAAGGTTTCATCTGATAAAATACATCCTGTGTCACTTTATTTTTTAATAACATCGAAATTAACTACACAATCAAAATGACACAGAAAGTATTTTTTTCTATTCACATCACACGACAAAAAATAAAAACTTAGTGGAAACAATAGGAGAAAATACATGACATAAATGACAAGAGTTGACACAAAAATAGATATTCTGCCTTTATGCATTTTATCACTATTACCACTGGTCGATGTAATAAATTAACTCATTCATTAAAATGAATTGTTAATACCATTGTGAGATTTAAAAATCATTGTAGGAAGTATATTATCCACTATTAAACTTTATTTTACAGCATTTACTTTTTTTCAAACTCAAGATCACAACCAAAGCCGAGAAATTCTCAACAGAGTGATAATATAAGTCTCTGTCCACACATTCAAAACTTGGTTATGTATAACCAGTTTGAAAAAAAATACAACACCTTTTTATAATGGTAGTTGCCCCTAAATGATGGCATTTCACTAATTGGTGTAATTGATTTGGGTTGAGAAATTAAATAAACACACAAAAAAACAGTCATTTTCTTGAATCATCATTAAACATCATTCTGTGATGTATTTTATAAAAATATTTCTAAAGTCTCATTATTTGGTTTATTTTTGAGTCTACTAGGAGAGATAGTCGGGCGAGGGCTCGGTGACAGGCTCAGGCGTCGTAAAGAGTGGATTGGGGAACTCTGCCGGGTGGGGGAGGGGTCCAGAGGTATTGGGCCTCCTCCTGTAGGCCATCAACCAGCACGAGACTGCCACGGCAACTGCCACGAGGGCCAGCAGGGCAGTGATCACCAGCGCAATGATGAAACCGATCATCGACACGCATATGTCTTCTACGCGCTGCAGGTCTGGCGCTGAGCAACACAAACAAATAATATCCCGTTATGTGAGATTTAGTTAAAGAATAAAATAACTATTGAATATGTCCTAGGTATCATCAGTCAGAGGCACAATGTGGAGAGTCTCAGAACTTGTTAAAACCAAACCTGTGTTGTGATACATTTTCACAACTTTATCTCCATTGATACCTGACCAACAAGAACTTTCCGAGTGATAATAAAAATTTTGCTTACCCTGGCGACATGAAAATCAGTGTATGTGGATATTCCTGATAACAGTGGGGTCTGAGCCACTAATAAGTATGCCTGTCCTTATTTGATATAAAATGCCAAAAAGCAAATCAAAGACGTGGCCAAAGCAGTGTTTATATAGAACACTGTAGCTCTCTTTTAATGATAAAGTGGTCAATACTCTATATCCTCCTTTCAATATTCTTTTATATTTTTATATAACATAAAAATAACACTCAATGAGAAGTACATACCTTCTGTGGGATCTATGAGCCTCTCTTCTCTCCTCTCAAAAGTGAGAATAGCGTTGGACTCGATGGTAATTTCTTCCCTCAGCTGACCCTCAAAGATAGTTTCGGAAACCGCAACCTCTGTTTCATTCTTGGGCAGCAGCTCCACGTCGGACACATCCCTCCTGCGTCGACCAAACGCGTTGTACCCGCGACAGTTTACCTAGAGAAGAAGAAGCCGCAGGAATTATATTCTGCACCTTACATCAAAATTATGTCAAAGAAACTAGAGAAGAGTCGAATCCCATGTTTCTTGGGTCAAAATTTTAAATTTTCTTTTAAATATTTAGAATTCAGATTTGAATTCTTGAATCTTTAAAAAGGTACAATCCTAGTTAAGGAAAAAAATATGTAATATTTAGTTTAAAATATTTGCTTAAGACTTTGGTGCCACTGACGAATTACATTTTGTTTGTGATTAGCCTACATCTAAACAATAAAGATTACTTTTTTTAGTAAATTAATTATATTAATACAATTTTGTCCTTTTTTGAGATTTTGTTACTCTCCCAACTACACTGGTATATATAATTCCTTTTACCAAATACTTAAAATTATTATATGACATCATTGTTTTCGTAATTGTATTTGAGATGATTTTTTTGAGATTTCAACAAATCACGAATCTCGAATCTCACAAATATCATAGTAGTCAAGGGACTCAAGGAATCAAGAATTATAGCACCATCTCATCTCTATAAAAAAACATGTTAAAATCAAAGAATACCAATTTTCTGTAAACAAGTTTTATGTTCTAATAATTTAACTTAAGACTAAAACAGGCACAACATCCTGCCCCCAGCCCTTAATTAATCACCGTGAAAGGGTAAATCCACATTTCACCATTGATATATTTTTCGACCATGCCGGGGATGGTGCTTATTTTCCCCATTGTAAAATAAACTTAAAGACTTCAGGCAAAGTACTTTCCATAAAAAAAATCTCCTGCCTCGGAAATGGGACTTACCGGTTGACATTTGCCGAAACAAACTCTGATGTTGCACTGGAACCTGATGTTGTCGCTGCTTGGGAACTTGAAGGCATTGAAGCTAGATTGTAGCGTCTGCGTGTCAGCGTTGTAGTCCCACTCTCCGAAAATAGTCGGGTCTGTGGCGCAGCCATTCTCGTCTGTCACTATGTACTCGTTCTCTACATTGTCTTCCATAGTTTTTGCGATGCAAGTGCGAGCAAAGCCACCATAAATAGCTGAGGAAGTAGAGAAAGAAATAAAGTTATAAATTAAATTACTATCGTGCTTTTAATTAATATTTATAAAAATTGTTAGTTAAATATGTATTTTAAATTCTACAAAAATGAAATCTTTTAAATGCTACAATTTTTGACTAGCCTAAAAAACAATTCATCTCCAATTTATAAATTTTTCTTAAAACCATCTAACATGTCAGGGTACGGCCCCAACATCTTACACTTACTAAGAGATAATCCCTGTCATAATTAGTTCATCATGCATTCCACTTGATTATAATATAACCAGCCATTTTTTATGTAGAAAGCTGGTATTTTTACAAACAAAGCAAGTGTTCAAATACTTCAATGACACTATTGGATAACAATTACTAAAATCATAAAGCACAACAATACTAAGAGGATAAATTTTAAGTAGTAACTTGCTGTACCCACATTAGTTTAGAGAGAGGATTAGGAATACATATATTAGATATAAATAAAATAAAGTTATAAAGTTGGTACTCACTGGCTGGCTGTACTTCCACCTGTAGCTGCAAGTCGTCTCCTATCTCAGCTGAATTGATCTCCTGACCTGTCTTAGTGACGATCCTCATTATGCACCTAGGTGGTGGGCCCGTGTTGGCAATCGTCCCTGCGGTAGTCAACATAGAGACGTTGAAGCCGAGCGTCACGTTCTTTTCTCCTGTCTGGTACACACACTTGATGTGGTAGGCCTGGGCCTTGTATGTCACAAGTTTGGGATGTTTCTGGATCACAAGCACGAAACTCGCTTGTCCCTGTGAGTATAACATTAGAATTACATTTTCTTCATAAATATTTCAACAGTTAACATTTTCAACCTCAAGGTTATGATAGATCTTGACATTTTAATCCCTCTTAACTTAAAAAAGGTAAATCTTACAATTTTTTCTGTACCCATGTTTGTCTATTTGTCTGTCTATACCTGGGACTATAATCAAAACAGTTTGATGAGTTTTATTCAAACTTGATATTGAAAAGATATATGGTCATATCTCCAGGCCAAATTGGAAATTTGATTCTAGCCCTAAAATCTTCCATAAATGACTCTAACAATTTTGTTTAGAAGTGATACTTGTGTATACTTGTTAAAAAATAAATGGAACGGAACTCCGCACAGACTTTCTCACTCTATTGTTTGAAAATGGAGATATTTACCAAAACCCCTAATATATGTGAAACGAAATAATATACACTAGTAAACCCAAGCATAAATTGCACTATACTTATATAAAAATGTTTTTCTCGAGTCCCGGTTTTAAATTTTATAACTTTGTTTTTAAAGAATTAATGTCCTCAATTGTATGTTTGGACCGATAAAAAATATAATTGTTGGGTCCACAAGGGTCAACCCTTTGTATTAAAATTTCAACTTCCAGTTAAAATTGTTGACATTTTATTAAGTGTTGTAAATCTTCATGCCATCACATTGCTATTAAATTCCTCATTTATACATTTTGACCAATAAAATATGTAAACAATGGCTAGTGAGTCTAAAATGGATATAGATCATTGTTGTACAAACATTTCTCCTAAGAGGTTTGAGGAAAAAAACATAAACTTTTTGAGAGACTTACTTATATTTAATTACTCTATGGCATTGGAGAATTATTGCGTTAAAACTTAAATAGTATATATTTACAACTAAAGCTCACAAAATTGTATCAATACATTTGCCAATATCTCAAAAACCTTTAGATTTATTAAAATATATTTCATATAAAAGTTTTTTATTTTTAATAGTACTACAATTTTGCAATGATAAGTTATTTAGTATCTCAAATAGTTGCGGAGATACGGAAGTTTCTGCTTCTATAAGGCACCCTAAAATTTATTTTCATGGTAAAATGAAAATAGACAGTTTATTTATAATCTTAATCAACACCTAGATATGAATTTTAATCAAAATCATTAGTCAATTTTGAGAAAATTGATTTTTTCTCTTTTCACCCTTTCTTAAACTACTCTTAGCTTAAGTTTAAACAGACACACAGATGTCATTGCAAAGACCACTTTTTAGGGTTTGGGGGGTCTTGAGA
>CABEEJ010003371.1:41795-84100 GCA_901482245.1 Timema douglasi
GGGGGGGGTGTCTTGAAACGTCAACATCCATCAACATTTCAGGTCAATTTTTCTTTAGCAGTCGCAATACTTTTATCTTTTGTGTTTGAAAAGTTAAAAAATATGTATATTTACATATGGCTTGAAAATTATTGGTTTTATAAAAATATGCTTCTTATAAAATATTTGTATTATAAAGAGACCTACATATTTTTAATGATGAGTAATTTTATATCTCAAATAGTTTAGGAGATATTATAAAAAAATATAATTTATGCATCAGACCGAAGCCCTTAAAGTCATTTTACCGAAATATTGATAGAAGCCATTTGGTTTGGAATATTTATAAATGTTTAGAAATGAAATTTAATCAAAATTGTTAGAGCCAATTTTGATAAAATCGACTTTATCTCTTTTTGCCCTCCAGTAAACTATTCTTAATTTTAGGGTTAGATATACAATTCCAAAAACCCCTCGGGGCAACCTTATGAAAACCCTAGATACCAAATTTTATCCCGATTGGTAAAACAGTTTAGGCTCTAGTTGGAGGTATAGACAGGCAGAAAGTCAAAAACCACTATTTTTTGATTCGGGGGCCATGATACGTCAAGATTCATAAAAAAAATCTTTAGTTCGATTCTTTTGATGATCAAAATACTTTCTCTACCTGTAAGATAGCGAGAACGTAAAAATTGTATTTAAAGGGACCTAGCTGTTTGCTTAATTTTGGAACCTTTTAAATTTAAAATAAAATGGATAGATAAATTTCTTTTAAAACTTATATTTTAAGAGTGTTTCATATGATTATTAAAATAATGCATTTGTTTTTCTTAGTAAAACTTATCCTGGGGTAGTTTAAGGATAAACCATTTTTTTTAGTATTTAGTTTCAAACTATAATAGACTATATGAGAGAGTATGTTTGAGTGTGCCATACAATTTACTTTAAATAACTATCCCAACATGTGCTATAAATCCATGCCAATTCTTGCAAATCATTATTTAAAACATTTAAAAAATACATACATAAAATCTATGGCACTAAACATTAAAATCTGTTTTGAGATTTAATAATTTTTGTTTGTCAAGTTGTTGGTTGTTTAATTGTCGGGGCAAATACAATTTCTAGGTTGAATTAGATACTTTAAATTTTTTTAGAAAACTAATCATTTTATCTTGAAATCATATGAACAGAAAAAATAGTAACAGGTTACAGAATACATGGAAATACATTAAAAAAATAAACATGTATATAAATTAGCATCATATTTTTTCAAAATGTTAAACTTAACAGTATGTTTATTTAATGTGCACTTTCTAAACATTGAGTTGTATCAATAAAGAGTGTGCAATTTAACTTAACCTTAGACAGCAAGCACACTTACTATTAAATAACAGATCAAAGTATCGAGAATTATAGTATTTGGTTATTAGGACAAATTCATACACAAATATTTAATTATTTTACACCCTAAGCTCAAACCAGGGTCCTTTAAGGTGGGGATGTAGGAAATATGAGCTAAGTATAGAGGTGTTTTTGCAGTTTTTATAGCAAAACTTTTTTTTGATCAAAACAAATAAAATATTTCTGAAGTATAAACATAGAGTTTAATTTTCTTCAATGGTGACCTCAACTGTTCTTGAATATCTGTCATGAGTATAGCGGCGTTAGATGATAAACTTTTTAAATCAAGAGAAAAAGTTGTCATTAAATTTCAGGACACCCTTGAGAGATATTAAATAACTGTTGATATCACCATGTGAAGAAAATTAAACTTTGTGTTTTTATTGGAGGATTATTTGATTTATTTTGATCAAACAATCATTTTAATACAAAAACTGCAAAAACACTGCCTTTTTCTCACGTCCTTTAAGCTCTCAAATTAAAAGTCTGATTTACAGACCACTTAATCATAGGGACACAATGCATCAACAATATTCAAAGTAATTCATGTGATTAATGTAGTTCAGATCTAGATGCTACCCTAAATATCATCACCTAGGGAACTGAATGGTTACTATTGTGAAACAACATTGGCATTCTCTTGTTTTCATATGGTAATTCATCTCTAAAATTTAAAACAAACTTCACAGCACTGGTTAGTCGAGGTTGTCAGTAGCTCCTTTTTACTCCAGCACACCACCTTCCAACATAATTATAATTGAGGAGATTTGGCAACAGCTAACTGAACAAGAGAGCAAAGATAAAGGTTTTCTCCAAAAGCTGTATTCAGTGTAATATTTAATTTGTGATAAATCCTATAGGGCACTACTTACATTAACATGAATGAGTCCACAATTGCCGAAGTTGACCTTGAAAATCTCTGTACGTTCGCTGGAGTCAGCTGGTAGGGTGACTACTCGTCTGCACTGCTCATCCTTGCTGTGGCTTTTCACATAGAGTACACCATTGAAACCTTGCTCAGCGATGCGGATCTCTACTTGGACTCCATCTGACAAGCAACTCACCATCATCTCCGGTCGAGGGAAGTCTGTACGGAATGGCGATGTGCCATCTTGAAACACAGATTGTAGGATGTATTAAAATTGTTATATTATCTTTTTATTAATAAGGTGTCAAAAACTCTCAACAAACTTAATATCTGTATAATAAAATCTATGTGGTGTGTTCGTCTGTCCAGAGTTTTTCCCAAATGTCTTGATAAGGTACAAAGCTGAAATTTCCCACACTGATTACCAGATTTCGGGAAAAAATCTAAAATAGTGCCTGTTAGGAACAGGCCTAACCCTAGTGTCATATAAATTGTATTTTTAGACAAGCAGCAAGGATGAAAGAAGGATGTTGGTAACTCAAGATGTTAGATGTATATCTTAACAGACAACCACATTCAGGCAGCATTATAGTTACCCAGCATACCTTAGTATGGGAAGTGCTGAATTTGTAATATATATCCCACTTTGGAGGATTTAGCTGCTTGCTGATTGGAAGGGCAAAACGATTGAGGAAAAGCCCTCTGTAACGTCAACATATGTGAGTGGTTAAGAAAGAGGATACAAAAGAAGCAGCCTGGCCAACCCGACCACGCAGGTTACAGGTATGTGACCCATCATGACTTTCTGTGTACCACTCATTCATATGTGTATCTGTAACCTAGATTAGTAGCCTCTGAAGTAGTGTAGTGTTGCTGTATCGACGCTGACACAATCCAATAAACACCATCTAACTTTAGATTTACAGTTTCTTAGATGTAAAACAAACATGTGTGATAGGCTTGTACGAAACTTCAATTTGGCTTTGAAACAAATATAAGCTTTGACTTCACTTTGAAAAAATTCTAGCTTAGAAAATTATGAAGCTTCGCCAATAAAAATATAGACCACTACATACACTGTATACACTACCAATCCCTATTCGTAGGGGAAAAATCTGAATTAATCATAATTTGTGATGGTAACTCAATTTATCAGAATAAAACAAAATATTACAAACAATTGCGCAGCAAAACATTTTACAAGTAGTTTTAGTGCATAAAGTTATATAAAGAACCACAATATAATATTGTTTCAAACATAAAACAGCTAACAAGTAGTTTTTAGTGCATGGCATCATATAGATATGAACAATGTAACATTGTTTTTCAAGTATAAAACTACTATCGATAGTAAATAATATTCAAACTTCAATTTTGCTTAAAGAATTTTGATTCAAGTTTGCTTCGGATTGAAAAATAGAACATTGCACACCCCTAATGTGTGACCTTTCACAACCTTTCTTTATTTGAGTAAATTACTTTTAAGGTGTAGGAGGAAAAGAGATAGAAACAAATAAAAGGGAGCAAACACAATACAGCTTTTACAATTAAAATAAGAACTTAGTTCACAAATTACATTGCTGCCACTGGACAAAGAGGTAATGGCCACCTACTGAAGAAAAATTATAGTTACCGTCCAATCCTTTCAACCTACGTTGTATTCTATTGGAACTCATCAGGAGGGAGTGTGGAATGTGCAACATAGCTTCCTCTTTGCCAAGTGACGTCAATGCAAAGTGTTGACTGTGTTCTTCTTGTCAATGTAAAAGCCATATTGTTTTCACACCCTTTTATTTATTCCTATCATTCTTCCTTATACCTTCTTTATTATATACAATAAAATGGAATACACTATCATTTAAACGTGTTTTAATGAACGTTGATATATACACACACACAAAATGTCACTCACTGCAGTATTGGTTGGGGTTGCCTGTGTATCCAGTGATACAATAACACTCAGCCTTGTGGTTGGTAGCATTGCACAGAGCGTTGACTCCACACCGCTTGGTGTAGCAAGGGTCCTCGCAAGTGCTGGTCGTCAAGTCGCAGAACCGGTTGTCTGGACAGTCTTTATCGGATGTACATCCAGGAGTCTTCTCACCCGCTTTATATATGATGGAAAACAATTCATATCAGATATTAAAAAATATAAATTCATAGAGCAATATTTTTTTAAATAATAGTCTCTATAGCTTCATCACTGAAAATAACTTTCCTGCAATGCAGGATTTTATGCGAAAAACTGCAATCCATATACAAATTCAATATTTTATACCAATGGGATTAAGGACCATATTAATTATAGTCTAGTCTCAGGAGTCAAATGAATTAATAACATGCAGTTTATGTAGAATGTGGACCTATTTATATTCTAGTCTCAGGAGTCAACTGAATGAATAACATGAAGTTTATGTAAAATGGGGACCTATTTAAATTCTAGTTTCAGGAGTCAACCAATCTCCTACTATACAGATAAGAAGCAGTTTAGGTCAAATGGGGGATTGGCTTATGTATAAACCTTGTCTATATTATTATTTTTACTAATTTGTTTAGCTCCCAATGTGGAGCAAAGGGCTGAAACAAAGCTTAGCTACTCTGGCTATTCCTTGTTGCATTTTCTGTGATGAGTTAATTTAATTTGGAGCAGGCTATCAGCTAATCCACTCCATGAATTTCTACGAGTGAGTGAGAAAGAGTCTATAAATTTTGATGGAAAGGTACTTTAAAACACTTTCCTGGGATCTTTTACATGTCACAATCGACATGGAACCGATGGCTTTAATTCCCCTCCGAAGGAAGTTGTGCTACAGATTTGTTTTTTTATCTCTCAGTAAAAATTCGTTGACCTAAATCTATACAAAATCTATAAGACTATCCAGTTTTGGGAGTAAGTATATTCATTATGGCTTTTATTGCTGTGTCCATGTTTCCAGTTATGTTCAAAATATGTGCTGTAGCTTTACAGTCTTTACACATACGGCCGTTATTTTCCCACAATCCTTAGAGATAGAGAGAGATCTATTAAAAAAAAGTGTTAATTCTTATTTAATAAGGAATGCAAGTGTTGCGAAGTAGCCATCACTAAAATTTGTTATGTATATTAATAAGACAGGGATTAACTAGACTGAATTTTGAGGAAGTATACCAACATTTGAATCATCAGACAAGATGAAGCTGACACCCTTGTCTCCGTGACTACCGGTACATGTATTAACCATGTTATGTTACCCTATACTATGAAATGTCAACTTACGTTTGATACACCTGCCCCTTTCCAGTTTGTAGCCATACTCAACGGGACAGATGCAGTGCCCTATCTCATCGATGATCATTCCTTGCTCCAGGGCACACACGCACCGACCCCTGTCATCAACTTTGAGACCCTTCTCTTCGGGGCATCTCATGCACTCCTCGTTCTCATTCAGACCAGTGTTTGGAGGACACACACAGTTGCCCACGTCGTCCCGTATGAAGCCCTTCTCAATGGGGCAAGATATAACTATGGACACAAGAAATGAATATTGTCAAGCAACAATTTTTCAGGAGGCTTTTGCAATCTCATGGAGTTCCATTAAAAAAGTGACAATTTAATAAGTATGTAAATAAACTAACAACTTATAATAAGTGAATAAATTGCTTAATGGCTTAGCAATATGTAAGCAACATATGATGGCAATGTGGAAACAATCCACATAAACTAAATTTAAGTGGTAATGATGGAAGCCAACTTGAAAAGGTAGTAAGCTTAGGTTTTGTCTGACACCTTAGCTTAGGCGGTAGCATGTCTGTCTACTGAATTAAGAATCCCGGGTTTGATTCTCGGCATGGCCAAAAAACTTATTGTTGGTGAAATAATGGTTTCCCCTTTCACTGAGCTGAATTAATGGCCGAGGACTGGTTATTAAATCTGTTCTATATTTAAGTTATTTATGTGCTGAAGTAATCAGTCGGTTCAAAAAGTGCACGTTAAATAACTCAAATAAGTGAAAAATGAAAAAAGTTATGTCTCGATAGAAAACCAATAAAATTCTCTCTTCATTTAATCATACAATCTTCCACAAATACTATCAGAAGTTGGAAGTTGGAAGTGGGATTGGAGAGGGAAGTTTGTTTGTTTTCTATAAAGGTCTAAGCTAAATATTCTTTCAGGTTGGCTTTTTTTCCTATCACTTACATTATAGTAGGCATATGGTAGTGTCTCCACATTGTTTTAAAAACAACTTAAATTTACACTCATTTAGCATAAATTTGGATCACAATTCCTATTAAAAACAGGTTTTACAAAATAAACGCAAAAATTGCATTCATAAAAAATAAGATTTGATATATATTTATTTAAAAAAGTGCCAAAACTCAAAATTCATTCAAATAGGTATTTAAAATGTTATCTTGTGATAAAAAATAAGCATATATTGATTTACTAAGAGAATAACCATACACAAATGTATTGTGATTATGGGTCTAATGACCAATACTAACTATAAAGCTTATTCGAATGACAACCGTTCCTAGATACATAGAGATTAATATGCAGGGAGTGAACTGTTGTCATTCAAATGAACTTTATAGTATCGACCCTAATATACAGGCAGTAAACTGTTGTTATTCAAATGAACTTCAGAGTCTCGGCCCTAACATGCAGGCATTGAGTTGTCTCACCCCTAAGGCTTGTCCATATAATGTGATCTTGTACCTTAACATAATAAAACAAAATATCCTTAAAGTTGCTTCTAAATAGTGCAGATGGTCTAACCTTTGTCACACTGCACGGCAGCATTTCCCTGGTATCCGGGCTGACATTCACAGATCATGGTCCTTACAGGAACAGTGTCCAACACTTTACATAAAGCATTCACTCCGCAGGGCTTTGTGGCGGTGCAAGGGTTCACACAGGCCCCGTTTATACATGCCGTCTGAGAAGGGCAGTCAAAATCCCCACTGCATGTAATATCCGCTGCAATAAAAGCAACATGTTATTAGTAGATGGAACATTTCTTAAACTATAAAAACATGTTAAATGTAGTTTAATGTACAACATTAAAGGTTTTGAAGAGCCCATTTAAAAGCCAATTAACTGGGAAATTAGACACAAAATAATGCTTGAACCAAAAATGTTACAAAGTATGGTTTTCTGCATTCTTCACTTGACATGAGCAAGATTTAAAAAAAAAGTTAATATAGATTTTTACATGGTACACTGTCCAGTTAAGCACTTAATGTAGCTGGTGCCTCACATAATGCAATTTTCCTAATAACACCCTTCCTCTTGCGATTCAACTGTGAACTGAGCTTTCCTAGTAATTCCTGAACTTTACTTCATGAAAGGGCTATGCCACTCAATTAAAAGCATGATGGTCCTACTTTTTTTTTTTTAGCTAGAGATCTAAATGTAACTGTGCTCCAAATGTAGTTGGAGTGAAAAGAAAGCTTGTTGATAGTAGCAGGGACTACTACTGGGTCAAATATGGTAGGTATTAACCGTGTATTGGGACAGACTTTGAAGAACTATATCCAGGAAATTACTGGTAAGGTTGATTATTAATCATACTAAAGATTTTTTTTTCAACATGTCTTACTACCTGTTTTGGTTACACGCATATGTACTAATTAAGCTAATGTGTTAGTGATGAGGAAGGTTGAATTTAGAAAGGGTACCTGTATTTGAATGGAAAGAGTGTAAAAACATTTAAGGAAAACTACACTCAGAACACACGACTGGTATTCACCATTCAATCTCCAAGACATCATCTTGTGATAGTGACGCCTTAGTGCATTCGGCCATCGAGGTGGGTAATAAACAAATGATTTTCAATACTTACTCTTCTGGCAGCCTTGCAAAGTATCCCCGACGTATCCGGCAGGACACGTGCAGTCGGGTTGATGATTGTAAACCCTGCACTCTGAGGGCAGAGGGCATGGGCTGTTCACTTCGCATGGGCTCACACACTTGTTGTTGATGCATGCTTTGTCACCGGGACATTCGCTGTTGGAGCGACACCCGACCACCACGCACGCCACCTTGGGGTTACCTAGCAGACCAGGCGGACAGTCGCAAACAGCTCGGTGGTTGGCGCCATAGCAAGTGGCACCAGTGCCGCAAGAACTTCCATCTGGGGCGCATGCTGGTACACAGTTCTTGTTCACACAGCTATGCTGGCCAGAACAGTCATCGTCTGAACGGCAGCCCACTGAACGCAACAAGCAACACTTTTGTTACATTCTCTTCGCATCACAAACAGATGATTGCACAAATAACATGAACATTGTTCGATTACTAGTTTAGAAAGTAATAACAGTCCAATTGTTAAAGAAAGGGCCCTTTAAAATATAAGCATGCACTATGCAGTCAGAATTGATAACATTTTACTAATCTTTTAAAATGATATTTATTAAAAGTGACAGCTACAGATCATATGGCTTGACATATGAATAGATAAAAGTAGAACTAGTAACTTTTCTAGCTGCTAGCTAAAACCCTTCCCATGACAATTGGAAGAAACAAGTTTATGATAGTGCTCATAAATTAAAAGAGTAAAGTCGAAAGGAAAGCTAGCTAACAAAAGTGAACACTTTTTTAAACACTAAATTAATCAAATCCTGAATTTAAAGCTTAGCTCGCCAATATTTATTACCACTGTGCTATTCAAGAACTGTCCCATATTTTTAGTGAAGAATGGTACTGAGTATATAATGAATTTTGCTTATCCTAGTGGCTACATCATAAACGAATTAGAGTGGAGGAAGAAATTTGAGCATTTAAACTGTCTTAAAAGTGTCAGTTTGTAAAATCACGACATATCTAAAATACAATATCTGTTTTAGCCACGAGACAAAAATCTGGAAGGTAAAGTTGGTCAATTGAACTTACCCCTTGTACACTCTATCTCAGGGTTCCCGTCGAAGCCTTGTCTGCAGGCACACACTGGTTTATGGTCTCGCAGTCTGCATTCGGCATTAGGTCCACAGTTACAAGGATTCTTACAGATTCCTCTGACGCAAGATCTATCAGCAGGACAATCCGGGTCACTTACACACCCTCCCACGGCTGTGATTGGAGGTGTAGCCTTACAAGTACCACCCCCGCTACTGACGTATCCGCTGGGACACACACAGATCATGGATCGGACCGGGACGGTTCCCACCACGAGACACTCTGCCGGCCTGCGGCACGGGGCCAGCACACTGCACGGGTCCTGGCACTTGTCACTAAGGCAGGCGAGCCGTGCAGGACAATCGCTGTCCTCCTTACACTCCGGTCTTGGTTCTGGCTTGCATCCAACGTAAGGGTTGCCCATATATCCAGGGGGACAACGGCAAACTGGCATATGGTTCTGAACTCTACATTCAGCGCGTGGTGCACAAACGTTGTCGTATACACATGGGTTGATACATTGTGCGTTGATACAGGAGCGATCACTTGGGCAGTCATTATTACTTCGGCAGCCGACTACATAGCAACGGTCCCGAGGGTTACCACGGTAACCGCTGAGACAACGGCATTCTGCCTGGTTCCCAAAGGCGTAGCACTCTGCGTTTGCACCACAAGGGTCATTGACGATGCACGGGTTGACACAATTGGCATTCACACAGGCTTTGCCTGAGTCACATTCTGAGTTACTGCGACAACCGACTGCAACAAAAATAATATTAATAGATAAGAAAAAGAAAATAATTAATAATTTAACTTTAGCCAGTGCCAAATCATTTATTTTTGAACTATGCTAATTTGAAAGTTAAATTTTCACCAATCCGTACAAAGCATTTTCAAAATTTTAAACATAAATAGTTGAACACTCAACAAAATATAAGTAGATAGGTTATGTATTTACGCAAAAAGTAAAGTGGAAAGAATCACCTTACTTATTTTTGTCTTCCTACCATTAATAATGAACACAAACATTGTACTAACCTGCATGACAAGCAATGTTGGGGTTTCCCTCGAATCCCTCCTCACAAGAGCAAGTTGGGCGGTGGTTCTGGACAAAGCATTTTGCGTTGGTGCCACAATCACAAGGGTTGCGACATAATCGATTAATACAAGTCTCGTTGCTTGGACAGTCATTGTCAGTTGTGCAGCCTGGTGGTACTGGTAATATCACTGTTAAAATAAGAAAAAAGAAACCAATATAGAACACATTAAGTTTTGAAAACCCGTTGCTTTGTGATACTTGGTTGTGTTTTCCAGTCGGGAAAAAACTAATTATTGTTTGCTCTTTTATCATTGTGTTTCACTACCCATTATGGCTGTATACATACATTAATTAAACTAAAGTCTCAGGAATGAGGAAGGTTGAATTTAGAGGAAAAGTATATGCATTTGCGTGGAGGAACAGTAGAAAACCATTTATGAAAAACCACTCTCAATACAACCAATCAGGGATTAATTTAAATCCTGATCTCTATCTAATCAACAGCCTGTTTTGTTGAGGGCGTAAACTCTAAGACCATTCAATCACCGAAGCAAATTTATTGTTTACTAACTAAGATTTAATTCATCAGTAAAGTCTGACAATGTTACATAGTGAATTAGGCATATTGTTCATTGATCTATTTTAATTTAAAATGTATTTTATATTAAGTTATATATTTTATTACCGTTACTAATAGAAAAGGGTTTATTTTAATTAATGTTGTTTTGTAGGAAACATAGCAAACGCGAGTATTATAATTATGTAAATTGGATGTATTAAACTAATAAAAAACACTAACCTGGTCTGCATTCTCCATCTAGATTAGGCACCCATCCTTCTGGACAGGTACATATCATGGTTCTCACAGGTACAGTGTCTAAAACACTACACTGTGCAGAGGCAGAACATGGCATCAGTTCTTTGCATGGATCTACACACACATTATTGATGCATGCCTGTCTACTTGGACAGTCCACGTCTATGCGGCACTCCGGCTCGGCTGCCACAGGTGGTACTCTCTCGCAGTAGGCCATTGGGTTACCAAGGGGCAGGTGCTCTGGGCAGCGACATCCCGCCGCATGGTTTTGAACATAACATTTGGCGTTGGCGGCGCATATTGGGTTGGCGATACTAGCGCAAGGATTCACACAACGACGCTCTAAGCAGGCTTTGTCTGATGGACAATCCCCATCCACGCGACATTCCACTCTCTCGCAACGATCAAATGGGTTGCCGGCATATCCTGATGGGCAGCGGCAAGCCGCACGGTGGTTGTCTCCATAACACTCGGCATTTGCTGAGCAGGGGACGTCGAGCAGGCAAGGATTGATACATTCACCATTGTAGCATTGCTTGTCGTAACTGCATTCACTGTCTGATTGACAGCCAACTAGTAAATAAAAATAAAATATAGTTTTATTAAAAACAATACATTCATTTCATTCACACTTAAATTTTTTTAATATTCTGAGATAAAATATTATCACACTAAATAAATGATACGACACAGTCGCACAAACTTTCTTATTATTGTGTATCAGAGCTTGGAAGAAAATTTTCAAAAAATGGTTTTCAGTAAACTATCCTTTCATAAGTTTTCCTCCTTAAAAACCAACACATCATTTTGTTAGTCCCAATAGACTCTCACTATATATAAATATTATAAGCCAAATTTTCAAATTTATAATTTAAGAAAATAAGCGATTTGTAAATTACCTTAAAATTATTTGTAATTTGTAAAAATAAAGATCTATTATTAATTATCATGAAAAATTATTCCTCTATACATAATTTGAACCAAAATTTTATGGCCAGTTTTGAAAAATTTCAAATTTTCTATAAACTGTCATATGTAAACTGCCCTTAAATTAATTTATTGTTTACTAGAGATCATGTAAAATAGTCCACCGATATCAATTTTGAACAAAAAAACCTTTGAGTAATTAAAAAAAAAAATCAAATTTTACAAAAATCAGTGATCAGTAAAATATTATTAATTTTTTTTTTTTTTAAACAAATATATTTAATTATCTATAATGTATCAAACTTAACAGATAACTATATTGAAAATTAGATACCAATTTTAAACAACATTATCGGAGTCCTTTTTGAAAAATTTGTGATTAAAAAAATATTATGGTATTATATCAATTTTGAATAAAATCCATCAAACTGTTTTGGATCTGTGGCCAGGGACAGAGAGATACGAGGACAAACAGAAATGATAGAATCCACTTTTTTTTAGTTTGGACACACATAAAACATAAAGGTTCATCACAATCTCAAAGTCGAAAACTTTCATGATTACAATACTTTCTCTTGATATGACATATACTTTCTATGAAGCAGTGGTTCCGAGACATGGTGGGCAATTCATCCTCGTGTGGATAATTGGGGAGCTACTTGAATAAAGAAGTGGCGGATCCGGTCTAGAAAACTGATATTAACGGCAATTTGTCGTGCAAAACACCCTATATCCACAAATGTTGCCACTATTTTCGCCAACATACAGAGCCGCTTGGTCTGTATAACTCACTTGCGGGCTGACACCATGAAGTTATAATAATAATAATAATAGTAATAATAATAATCATCATCATTATTAAATATTGTATACCTTGATTTTCTTATGGCATATCTGACACTTAGAAAAGTTACTAAATCTACTTTCATGTATTTGTAAGTCAAGTGATCTGACCTTCAGTTGTCACTTTTGAAATATATTAAATAATATATTAAAATGTTATCAATGTTGAACACAAAAAATTTGTTTGTATTTTCTAAAAGCTGCTTCAAATGTGTATTTGTAATAAAATCAAGGTATAGATTGCCTGAATGGTTTAACCCTGTAAAAGTGATTTATAAACTAATTTAGAATTAAAATTATATCTTAAAGATCAAACACATTAGCTCAGTCGGTAGCATGTCTGTCTACTGGGCTAAGGGTCCCGGGTTCGATTCCTGGCATGGCCAAATAATTTATCATTGGTGAAATGTGGGTTTACCCTTCCACAGTGATGGATTAACGGCCGGGAACTGGATGCTGTGCCTGTTCTAGTCTTAAGTTAGATTTTAAGGCATATGAAACAATGATAAACCTAACAAGCCAGCAGTGTAAAATATATGGTGTGAATAAAAAAGTGATTCAGGCCATAGGCTGGAAACAGTAATAAATGTAAAAATTATGTTTAAAAGCATATTTTATGGTACCTTTGACACATCCTGTTTGTGGGTTTCCAGAGTATCCAGTCTGGCAGTAGCAGATGGGATAGTGGTTAGTGACTTTGCACTCGGCGTTGGGTCCACAGTTACATGGACTGACACACAGTCGGTTCACACAAGACTCTTGCCGGGAACATTCCGAACTCGACATACATCCTACTGTGGCTGCAGCAGCTGTGGATAAAGGTGTCATTGTTAAAAAAACTGTTTGCATTTTATAAAATACAAAACCAGTTTAGGAGTTTCAATAAATTCAATGGATTAGGAAAAAATGTTTTAGTAATTTCATATGATTTTTTTTAGTATTTAATAAAATAATTTTATAACTGGAATATCAATTAAATAAAATACTTTTCTTAAGCCAATGATTGAAAATAAAATAGTTACATAGTGAAATAAATATTCTAATACAATTTATGTCACTGTGAATTGGTTTATCAATAACTATATTTTTATTTTATTATATTAAAATTATTTAAAAAAATCAACTGTTCATGTTTAATGGTTCAAAAAGTTTGATTAGCTGCGATTATTCCAATAGTATTTGTAAAAGTATGTCTTATTGTTGATTTGATAAACCACTTATTTAGAGCGGAAAACCAACATTTGATGAATTAAAAAAATTGAAAAATGTTCAATTAATCAGCAAAAACAATAATTTCAACATATTTTTTATTAAATTTTATTTAACACATATTAAAATGACAATAAAAACCTATGTATGGTTCATTATAGCATTATAAAATTTATAATACCTATGATAAATAAACCAAAATTAAATATTTTTGCTAAATTGAGTATAATATTGGTACAAATATAGTACAGCCGTGCACATAGTACAACCTTAAAATTTTGAATCTGTTCTATAAGAAAAATAAAAGGTAATTAAATGGGCTGTACAATTTTTTCTCAATAATGGACATTATCGCTGTTTGTCTTTGCTGTTTAACTTGTTATTCATTTCTATACTAACAAGGGAGGGTGGGGGTAGGGCTTCAAATGAGGCAATTGCTCCAGTCCTCACTATCCAGGGGGCCACATTTCCCCCAAAAATTATTAAATTCAATTACAGTTGTTATTCTAAATTTTGTATCAATTAGTGTACAGATAATTAAGAGCAATAAGTAATCACTTAGTGATAGGATGCCATACCATATTCCTGAACACCCTAACTTCATGTAATTTAAGATTTACGTTACTCGAGTAATGTGCTGCAGTTCAGTAGAATACGCCACCATTGTGCTACTGCTGTCAGTCTACAGAAAACTAACAGTGCAATGGTACAAAGAGGAATTTACTGTTGTTAGCTTAATTAGATTGATTGATTGAATTTAATAAGGTAGTCACTTAATAGGTTGATCAATATTCCATAAACATGAGCAATTATTAAGTAACATAAGTGGCGAGTACATATCAATGTATTATAACGGTTTAGTGCAAAAGTTGAAAAACCTCCGGACAAAGGAGAGCCCCATATTTTTTTTGCTCCAGGATTCACATTTTCTTAAAATGGCCCTGGTAACAAGTAGGCCTGAACTTACATAGTTTATCAGATAATCTAAAAATTATTATATAAGTATCTTTTGTAATGTTGCTGTTAAAAATGGTACATACAAAAGACCTACATGAATAGTTAAAAATCCATACATGTCCCCAAATATAATTCATAATTTTTTTATTTAAAGAGCTCCAAATTCTCAAATTGAGTTAATTATTTAGAATTTTAAGCAAAATAATTAATACGATTCCTGACCTTTTAAATCAAAATACAATTTTCCATATTACAAAATCTAATCATTTTATTTACCACAAATTGGGGTATTTATTAATCAAAAGTTTAAATGAGAGTAGATATAAAACTACTTACGCGGCCTGCACTCTACCCTGGGATTTCCCTGGTAGCCGACAGGACACCTGCACACTGGCTGATGGTTGTCCACGTGACAAAAAGCTCCGGACGCACAAGGGTCGCCCACTATGCAAGGGTTCACACAGAGCTGATTCACGCAGCTCCTCTCTTGAGGACAGTCGCTGTTACTGATGCATTCTGGTGGTGGCGGCAAGTATGGTGTCTTTGGCACTGGGAATAAGTACAATGGGAGTGTTACCAACAGTAACATACTCTAACATATAGTCTATTAAGTAGCTAGATTTTGTCAAATGATAAAATTAAAAATTCATAATATATAGGCCTATTTTGGCTAACAATGAAATATATATACATGTATATATATTTTAAATAAGTAAATTTTCTTGTTTGCTATTTTCAGTGGATGATATCATCTGATCTAGGTTATTTCAAAAATTAGCAAGGAAATAATACAATATAAAGGTTTATCACATAAAGACAGCTGTGCACATTTAACCACCTAATTAAGAATATTATGTGACACCATTTCAAGCTATTTATTTATTTTTGAGGAATCTAAGGTACACTTTATTAACCGACTGATTATACTAGACAACAAGAATTTCTATGAGCGAGAAAGAAAGGGCCTACTAATTTTGCCGAAAAAGCTATTTTCACATACCTTCTAGGATTATTTTATATGTCAAAATCAAAATGGAACCAATGGCTTTACTTCCCTTCCAAAGGAAGTTGTGCTACTGAATTTTATCGTTCAAGAATAAGTCCAACGACCCCGGTTGGACTTGAACTCATGAACATCAGATCGTGAGGCAAACATTTTACCCCAAGACCACCCAGGTTGATTTAAAGCTATTATTCCCCTGTACATATTAACTGTATTCCTCAAATTCTTAGTATTACTTATTTAATAAAAGTTATCTAGGTTTATTTAATTTTCCTTTGTTGTGAATACCGGTATTTATTAATATTATATCACAATGATTTGTGTGGTGGCCCTTATAGAAATGGTTTGGAAATTAATCAAATTTGCTTATGTCACTTGTTGAAGATGGAGGCGGTTTACTAAACTAACCAGGCCGCAGGTTAGAAACAGTTGATGATGATGATGATGATGACGACGACTTGTACTTACTGTTGGTACACTCGATGTGAGGATTGCCTATGTATCCTGGTGGACAGGAACATATAGCTCTGTGAGTCTGTGAGTTACAAAGAGAGTTCACTCCGCACAAGTCGATACGACAAGCTTCAACGCAACTTCCCTGCACACACTTGTTGGGGTCACTGCAGTCGTTGTCCCTCTGACATTGTGGTTGTGGAGTCACTTAACGGGGAAACATAACCACTTTGTTAAACATGTCTTGGCTCAGCCTCTTCAATCCCTAGCTATAACTAATTTGAGTCAGCAATATGCAATTTAACAGGTTCATTTGTTCGAATTATAAGCCTGTGTGTTAAGGATGAGGAAGAATTAATATTTTAGAGTAAGTGTAGCCACATTTGCGTGGAGGGAGAGTGGAAAACCATTTAGAAACTGCCATCCCCCTGACAAGGATATAACCCCGATCTCCCTATCTTCAGCAATTTACTCTATTGCGAGAGTGATGCCTTAGTCCATTCAGCAACTGAAGTGGGTCATATAACTATATTATAGTTTTAGATACTGCCCACATCTTAAGAGACAATTTACTGAGGTATTAGATACAAGATTACACTTAAACCAGAAAACGTAGTGAAATGTGATTTTATGTATTTTCACTTAACAGTGAAATCAGTTCAAAAGTTTAAAAAATAAAAATTGTTGTATTATTTTTTTTAAATGTAATAAAATGGTTTCACTGGTCTCAATTTCACTTTTTTCTAATACAGAGTACATAAAACCACACCATGGTGTGACGTATAGTTCAAGCTGTAGTGCCTACCTAAGCTGGGTGTGTTTTTTTTTTATCAGGAAGGAAGCAATTTAGAAGTAATCTACCCGCATTTGCGTGGAAGGGGAGTGATAAACAATTTGGGGAAAACCACCCTCTGTGGACCCGACTGAATTTCCCCGTCTTCAGCAGGCTAGTCCAACACAAGAGTGACACCTTTGAGCATTTGGCCACTGAAGTGAGTGAGTTATGTGCTGTCTTTGTGGAGAGACGGGATCTTAAAGATTCGCCTTTTAACACTAAAAAATGTAAATTAAAAAAATGGTATAGTAATATACACACCATGTACCCCAAAAGAAAGTTTACCTTACTTTGTTATACTATGATGTATTTCTATTTTTTTTAGCACCGCGTCTTACTACCCGTTTGGGTTATACGCTTAAGTACTAATTACGTTAATGGGTTAGTAAATGGGAAGGTTGAATATAAAGGAAGTGAACACACATTTGTGTGGAGGGAGAGTGAAAAACCATTTTGTAAAAAACACCCGCAGTTCGCCCAAGCGAGATTCAAACCTCGATCTCCCATCCTCGGCAGTCTGGCTCAACATGAAACTAGAGCGTTAGCTAACTACAACACCACGGTGTGTTACTATGGTGTAACTTAAAAGGTAGGACCATAGTGTTATTATTCAAGACAACTCACAGTTTAATTTAAGGGTGCCCTTAATGTATAGCAGCTGATGAAAAAAGAGATACTCTTGGTGTTTTATTTGCATAGTCAATTTGTCTCACCACATGAAACTGAGCGTTATTAATGAAAATATACCATAACAATTTGTGGGTTAAGATAACTTTTGTCATTCAATTTGTTTGTAATGAATAAAGAATTTGAAATAAATTAATAAATCAAACTATACTTTATCTGGGATATAATTATAATTATTATAAAATTAGTATTATAAATAAGCAACTATAATGGGTTAGAAGAAGATAAAGATTAATTATTAAGAGGACGATCATTGGGGTAAAAACACTCTTCAATATTTAAATAGTTTTGGCTTATTTTGACGTACTGATATTGTTTGAAAGACTTTGCACATTATATAAAAACACCAACCTATTGGCTTGCAGCGCCCCTTGTTGTCGGTGACAGTGTCTGGCGGACATTGGCACATGACGGTGCGCAGTGGAAGTGTGTCCCTCACTCTGCATTCCTGGTCTGGAGAACACACTGATGTCAGAGCGCACGGGTTCTGACAGCGGTCCAAGATGCACGCAAGTTGTGAGGGGCAGTCAGCGTCCTGCTTGCATTCAGGCTCTGCACCAGCAGGGGTCTTGGGACCTGTGCATAGCAACGATACTTTGTAGAAATATTATGCAACACATTGGGATAAAATGTGACTTTTTTTCTGTACGAGTATTTACTATGGTTTGGACCTTGAGATTAGAGTAAGACTAGCTACTAAACTTAATAGTTTATAGTGGAGGTAAGCCGTTGCTCGTAAAGTTAATTGTATCCGACTAGCAAAGCTTAGAAGATTAAAATAATCTTTAGCTATGAAAAATCACACTTGGGCTTTAGTTCCCTGGTATAAATTTTTTTTAAAGTCGATTCCCACGTCGAGGTGACATTTTTCAAAATTTATGAATATTCAACCTAGTAAATAGATTTTAAACTGAAACTGAGGATTTTAACCAGGATTCAAACACAAACTTCCAATGCATCTTAGTTCCGAGAGAACTTTTGTTTCACCTTGATATAAATTGGTCCCTTTTTTTTAGTATACGGTAACACAGTGTGATATATCCTCAAGTTCACACGAGGACAAAGATGAATATGAAATATATGTTCTAGCATTAGCTTAAAAAGAGGTGAGATAACTTATTACAGTGAAATACCTTCCCAGTATACCTGGTTGAGATTGAATCCTTTTCTTCCAAGTCAGAAGTGAAAACCTTCTGTATTAAATTGTAATTGGGTTTATTTTAAATACATTAGTTTCTATATATATATATTATAAGCTGATTTAAATTAGGGAAAAATGTGCCTAAACAGGGATTTGAAGTTTGGGCTGAATGTGCATCTACTTTAGAAAAATGAGCTGCATAAGAGGAGTAAATTTAAAAAAAAAACTAATAAAAGGGGTGTACAAAGGCAACTTTGTCAATTCGTGCTGAAGATTAATTCACTATATAAAATATTCTTGAAACCAAATCACAAATAGAATAGTTTTGTTAAATGATTTTTTATGCTAAAAAAAAATTAAATTGTTTTATTCAAATAACCTTATACACTAAAAATTACTTAGAAAATGTTTCAATGTACAATTATTTGTAATATTTAATTCTAATCTGATAAATCAAGTTTTAAACAGCATAAAATTCAGTCACTTAAGATTTTTTGAAATTGATATTAATTTGTAGTATACTTGACAGTTTAGAATTACAATAATTGAACTTAAATTGATTATTTTGGCTGTCAAACTGTTTAATGGAAAAGCTTCATAATTGTCAAGGTTGAATTTTTTTTTTCCGAAGCCAAGTCAAGTTGTAGTTTCAAAGACTACCACACCCCTAATAAATAATGTGGAGTTTTGATAAATATTAAAAGGCGCTGTTTTCGTTATTATCCTTACCAATGCACTCAATGTATGGGTTGCCGTTTGAACCCAGTGGACAAGCGCATGTAGGCTGATGGTCCTTTCCTATACACACAGCAGACGTGGCGCACGTGTCCTCATCACACACGGGCCTACAGACCCTGTTGAGCCGGTCACAAGCCTCATGGTCCGCACAGTCCTCATTGTACTGGCACACCACTGAGACACACGACAGCATGGGGTCACCTTGGGTGCCGGCCGGACAAACGCACTGTGACCTGTGGTTCTGCGTGAGGCACTCTGCGCCGCGTCCACACTGGCTCGATGAGCCATGGGTGCAGGGGTTCAGACAGTTGCTCTCGATGCACGCCTTGTCGTACACACAGTCCGTATCTGTGGTACACTCCGCTGCAATGACAACAGGAATTCTTAACTTTTATATTTATACATACTTTAATACTGATTGTATTTTGGTTTTGGGATATTAACTTAAAGTTTATAAATAGACGTATGTTAATAGTTATCACACAAAGCACAAATAATTAACCTAGAACAGCTATACCTATAGTCCCATTTTTATAAAAAGAGTCTTTTAGAAAGTACTAACAGATTTTTTTCTAGGCCAAAGTTGGATAACATTTTACTATTCTGCCAGTGTTATTTTATAGGTATTGGTAATATAATTTAAGTGTTAACAACTGCAGCTCATATGACTTGACGTATGGATACGTGAAAGTGGATCTAGAAACTTTTTTAGCAGTCAGATTAGGTTCTTCCTATGAAAATTGGATTAGAGTACCATATAAACATATACAATATTTAGAGTGGGATCAAACTGAGGACCAATAGACTTATGTTCAAACTTTTCAACAACAAAATCGTATGACCAACATAAAAAAACAGCTTTTTTTAAACACCACATCTTACTATCTGTTTGGGTCATATTACATGAACATACATGTAATAATTACACTAATGTTAGGGATTAGGAAGGTTGAATTGAGAAGAAGTGTACCCGCATTTGTGTGGAGGGAGAATGGAAGACCATTTAGGGAAAACCACCTTCAATACACCCAACCAGTATCGAACCCCAATCTTCCCGTATTTGGCAGTCTAGTCTATTGCGATAGTATCTCCTTAGACCATTTGGCCACTCAAGCGAGTAAATTTTTTTTTTTTTTTTTTATTTGAGAATCGAGACATTTTCACAGTACCTTTTATAAAATTAATATGCTTTAGTGCCATTGTAAATTAATACTAGTGAGTTATACTAGCTAAGTAAAGTCAATAGGGTAATGAAGGTGAGTTTTAAGTAAATGTTTTGGCATTTGCCTTGGGATATGATAAGAAACCACTTTGTGAGTGAAAAAACAACAGTGAACCATCCTGGGTATTTAACCCCAGGATCTTCATTCAGTGGCGATAATAATTTAATATATTTCAAATTATTTTTGATGTTCACTTTTTATTTCAAGTGAATTTTCTTGAACTTTTACTAGCATATGTATGAACTTATACTTATAGAGTATTAAAGTGGGAATTAAGTTTTTGAGAATCCCAAAAAAACATGATTAGGAGTTAGGTTGCACAGGCAAGCGTTGGGGCAAAGGGGGTACACAAAATAGTAGAGGAAGCAAGGGTGAGATGGTATGGTCATGTAATGAGGATGGAAAAAGAAAGGATGCCAAGAAGATGAAGTGTGTAGAAAAAATACCTCAAAGAAGACCAATAAAGGGATAAGAGTAGCAGATAATAACAAGTGTATGAGTGAGAGGAGGAGAATGGAAGAAAATAAAGGAGAAAGATGGTGGCATTTTACTATAAACTGACCCGGATTCAGGCTGGAAATAATTAATTGTGATGATGGTAACGTTACACCTCCCATATCAGTAGAAAACGAGTAGATATAATGTGTAGGTGTGTTTTTGTGGCTTTAGAGTACAAACCAGGGTGTCCCACCAAACTATATTTTAAAGCTCCCTGACTTTTCAAGATTTTCCAGAGCCAATCTCCAACTTTTCCACATATAAAAACTTAGTGTGTGTGTGTGTGTGTGTGTATATATATATATATATATATACACACACACACACTTAGTTTAAAAGTGTTGTGAGATACATTTTTTAGTTTCTTTTTCCTATAACATAATCGAATTTTCACACATATGCATAACCAAGACTCAACTTAGGCTAAAGACACGCGGTAAAGGGGTCAAAAGACGACATGAAAATCACATGTTGATTTTTAGAATTGACATTAGTATGCGCCACATGATCAATGGTGTTAAAAGAGATTCGCGATGAGTATTATCAGGAAGGGAAAAAATAAACTCTTTTGACTATTGTAAATAAAATTTGCATATTTTTTAGTGAATATGTGAACTTTTCAGAAATTTGATAAAATTTCTTTAATTTTCCATATTTTTGCCCTGAGCGAGCTAATTCCTTGACATTTCGCTGTTTTCCAGGTCACTGGACACCCTGATAAACAAAATATTTTTACAAGATTGTGGTATTACGTTTGTAACACTGTATTTGTGGATTTCCTCCCCATCCCTGCGGGCAGTTGCACACAGGTCTGTGCTGGCTTGTGTGACACTCGGCACTGGACCCACAAGGGTTAGCAACACTGCAAGGGTCCTGGCAATGCTGGTTGATACAAGACTTTTCGTCAGAGCACTCATGGTCGGACGTGCACTCAGGTTGCGAGACAGGAACTGCAAAAAATGTAATGTTTTATGTCAATGCATTGTTTTAATGGATACAAAAGTTGTAGAGAAAGTTAGTAACTATTTAGCTATCTATTTTTATGGAGTGATTGCTTCTAACATTTACATTAATTTATTATAAACAGTTTTATTTATATGAGTTTTAATTAAGTGCATGCATTATTTTGAATTAAATATTTTAGTTTAGCGTAGTGTCGCCAGAAAGAAAATAAATTTTACTCATTTTTATTGATATATTTGTTTTATTAGATTTATGTTTGTTTATTAATGCATTTCAAATATTATTTTATGACAAATGTGTAAAAGTTAATCACCACATCTTACTATCTGTTCGGGTCATACTACATGTACTTGCATGTAATAATTACATTAATATTAGGTATTAGGAAGGTTGAATTGAGAGGAAGTGTACCCGTATTTGTGTGGAGGGAGAGTGGAAGACCATTTAGTTTAGTTTTCAAACATTTATAAGTCATTAGGCCATTACTTTATTTTTTTTTTTTAACTTTCTGTAAAAATATATATTTGTGTCATGTAAGGGCGTGTGAAGTTCACTTTTTCAATTTAAAGTGAACTCAAATCAAATATATGAAATATTCTTGGGGCAAAATTGAAGTTCTAATACATTTTTTAGTTGTTTTATGCTCTAAAATTATTATATTGTGGTTATTTATAAAGTTTTATCCACTAAAAATCACTTAAGACATTTTTTATTTCACATGTGATTATAATTTTTCTTAAACTAATAAATCAAGCTATTCCCACAAATTACACTTCAACTACTTCAAATTTTTTCTATTTGAATATTGATTTGTAATGTAATTTTAAGGGCAATAAGTGACCATAAATTGAATATTTTAGGTATCAACATTCTCACTGCCAAAACTTCATAACTGTTGAATACAGACTTTTTTTTAAACAAAGTCGAAGCTGATATTTGTTTCAACTTTCAAAGCCAAGTCAAAGTTTCCAAGCTTTTCACTACTTACATAGATAGGCCTACTATCATATTATTTTGTAGTTTTAACAACCAACCTTATGTATGTTTATATGTTAGTTATTGTATTACCTTTTTTTTTATGTATTAATTTAGTTTTTAAATTAAATTTCTTGTTTGTATTCCGTCAATGTTCTTTAATTTTTCTTGTACAATTTCTATCAACAAGCTTTTAAGCTTATGAAAAAAGTGTTCTATAATATATATTTCCTACCTTGATAGCAGTTGATGAACGGATCTCCTGCAAGTCCGGAGGGACAGCGACACGTAGCTCGATGATTGGTCGAAGTGCACTCTGCATTCTGAGCACAAGGGTTGGACAAGGCGCAAGTGTTCACACATTGGCGGTTGAGGCAGGTGTCTGTGTTTGGACAATTGTCATCACTCTTACAGCCTGGCTGGTCCTCTGGAGCTGGAGGACAAGCATGAGAACAAATGTAGCTCTCTTGTGATTATAAAGAGAGGTTAAAAATACATATTAAGTAATCGGTGTGAATCCATCCCTTACATATCCTTAAGATGTCCTTCAAGAGTCATACTTCCTCAGACACTCATTATTAATTTTGGACATCCAAATTACAACGGCTTGTTGAATTAACAATTATGCAATTAATTCATACAAACAAATTTTGTAGTTTAAATATTTTGAGTCAATACATCTCACATGCTAATTTAGATTAATAGGTAAACAGGTAAACAATTTAATCTTTCATACAATATTCTTAAGCCTTTAAAAAAAAATCTAAAATCATTATTAATGTAGGTTATTGATTATATTTATGACACAAACACAAAATATTGTTTCAAAATTATTACTTTTAGTAGCAGTATGCAATCTATTAACTATTACTTAAATAATAAAACACTGATTTTTGAGTTTAGTGGTGTGTTGCTGTTATAATAATGTTATTTATTTTTTTGTCAACCAAAGCTTTGTTATTATTTTGTATTGTGGTTAAAGGACATGGTTAAGGTATGGGAGATGTCAGGTCGTTGATGTTAGTAGAGCCATTCAAGCATGTTGTTACAGATTATTTACTGCCGACCTGCAATCACATAACATATTAACACATTGTTCAACACACATTCTCCAAAATACTATTATTTTCTAGTAGAATGTTGCAATTTATTAAATTACGGGTCTTCTGGGGATCAAATTAAAACCATCTAGCTACATTTTATCACGAAGATACTCATGCTCAAGTAGCTAGAATGATTGGTAACTGGCATTTGAATGGCTGTAATTAGTTCTTTAATGGGTTCACAATTCAATAGCCACAGTCATAAACAAGCTAGTAGTTTCCTATAGAGGTGTACAAAGTCCATTTTTTCAATTTGGAGTTAACTCTAATCAAATATTGGTATATGAAATATTCTTGAAGCCAAATCGAGGTATGAATATTTTTTGTTAGTTATTTTATATTTGAAAAAATATAATATTGTGGTTATTTATACATAGCATTATGCACTAAAATTACTTTATATTGTTTCATTGCACAATTGTTTATAATACTTCGTTTTAATATGATAAATTAAGTTTTTATCACAACTTACAAGTCAATTATTTCAGGGTTTTTTTCCATATAAATATTAATTTGAAATGTACATAACAGTTTAGAATGGGATTACGTGAACATAAATTGAGTATTTTAGCTTTGCAAGTCTAGAAGCCAGAATTTTTTCGAAGCAAAGTCGAAGCTGACATTTGTTTCGAAACCAAGTTTTGAAACTTTGCACACTCCTATAGTTTAGCAAAAGTGTTTAGTAGATTGTATACTTATATACACATTGTTACAATAATATCTAGGCCCCTCTATAACAACATATGCTATAGATTAAATAATTTGAAACATTCTTACTGGATCATTATTAATTTGGTTTAAGGACAGTTTAAGTTAAGAGCTACAAGCTACAGTATACATTATAATATATGAAAATGGTAGATTTAATTGAAACAATGTGTACCATCATGTAAACAATATATTATAATGAACATTACCAAAAAGATTTTTTGTTTAAATTTATCAAGCTATGTTTATAGTAAATACACAAATACATTAGTGCCATTAAAAAACAGGTTTATTAGATATGTGTTAAATTTTGTAGAGTTTTTACACGGAAATTATCTAAAGTTTCTATTGCAGTTTAAGTTGCAACAAGCGTTCCTCTTGACTAATTTTCAACCTACCTGGTTTACACTCTACATCCGCATCACCCACAAAACCAGGGAGACAGAGGCACGACATGGTCCTCAATGGGAGCGTGTCAACCACAGAACACTCAGCGTTACTGCCGCAAGGTTTGGTCTCCACACAGGGGTTGCGACAAGTACCGCTGAAACACGCCAACTTACTGGCGCAGTCTGCATCCATTGTACACTGCGGCCGGATAGCTACAGGAACTGAAGTGAGACACAGGAAAGCTAATTATAATGCAAGACAGGATTTTATTAAAAGCCTATTCTTTAATATAGTAAATAATGAAGACACATATTGATATAATATGTGATATTTGAAAATGAGCCTTGGCTTTTAGTTTTATAACTGGGTTGATATATTATAAGTTGAGTTTAGATATTTTGGGTATGTGCGAGTTGGCATTTTTCACTATGAAGTCAAGTGTGAATGAAAATGAGCTTTTTCCGAGTTCGAGTATTACAAAGCAATTTTTGTACAATAATTATTTCAAGTTGAATTTCTGTAAAACATCCACGCATAAACTATATATATATATAAACATAATTATTTTAGAATTACATTTTTTGTGAAAAAATTTATAATCTTACAAGTTCAAATTTTAAAATAAATTTAATATAGTTTGTACAAAAATAGACCCAAAAAAATACTAGGGACTTTATTAGGTATGAAATCATATCTTATGATTGAATAAAAACTAAAAAACAGTAATTTTCGACAAAAAGATAGAGAATTCCGAGGGGGCCTACTAAAGATTTTTAAGTTTTGTTAAAACCTTCAAGTCAAGTTCAAGCAGCTATTAAAACTTACCTTGAACTAAAACTTTTGGCTGTTAGTATTTTTTACTTTTATTTGTGCTATGTTTCTCTACACTCCTATCATATTAATTTAATTACATATTATAATTTTAGTCTATATTTTTGGAATTATTTTATTTTAAAACAGTTCATATAAATATTATTTATTTAGTTACACAAAAAAATAAAATTATTATATATACTGGTATAACGTGAAAATACAACATTGTGTTGTTTTTAAAAATAAATTAATAGATTTTAACATACTACTGTTCATATCTATTTGATTAAAAGATGGTAAGGCCTACATAATTAAGACATGCAAGTCCAAGTTAAATAAACTTATTTATATAGTCTATTATTGAAAAATAAAATTTGCAAATAAGTTGCCTCTTAGTAATTTATAGTAAGACTAAACCCAGCTCTATGGTCAAGTGGTTAGGTAGGTTGACTACAAGTCTAAGGTTCACCAATTGATTAATTTTGTACATGGGTTTGTCCTAGTAGCAAGGTACTCTAAAATCTGTCCATGGAATCTAGATTAAATAGTAACTATGCTAGCTTAAATTAAGTTTACTAATAATATTTCGTGTAACCTGAATGAGTGGTGAGACATGGTGAGGTTAAATAAATAAATAAATAATAACGGGTTGTATGCATATGCACTATTAACTACTCTAATGTGTTGGGCATAAGGTAGGTTGAATTTAGAGCAAATGTACCCACATTTGCGTGGAGAGAGTGGAAAAAAATTGAAGAAAAACCACCCTAAACACACCTCGACCAGAATAAATCCAATCTTCCCATAATTTGCAATCTAGTCAGTTGCTAGTAATAGTAATGCCTTAGACCATACGACCACCTAAGAGGGTTATTTACCAATTAATTCACTCCCTTTTCTTCCTTGCTAACAAAAATGAGTATCCCAGGCTAACCTATGGAACACGATGAATGTGGGTCCCCAGTGTACCCAGGTGGGCACTGACAGGTGGCTCTATGGTTGTTGACAGTACACAGCGCAGACGGGGCACAATCACACGGGTTCTCACAACGCTGGTTTCGACAGGTGAGGCTGTATGAGCACTCGTCATCGCTGGTACATTCTGGTCGGTCACAGCGAACTTGAGGATCGCCGTGGTAGTTTTCGAGGCAGTAGCATCTTGCGCGATGGTTACCATCTGTCTGACATGCAGCGTTCACTCCACACTGGGTGTAGGAGCATGGGTCTTCGCACTGTTTGTTGACACATGCTTGGGTCGGAGGACACTCAGAGTCTGATCGACAGCCGACTAAAACAATCACAAAATAATATTGTGTCTCTAAAAAAATACACAGACACACACACACACTAGTAAATAGCTTTTTTACAGACTTTTTATATTTTAAAACTTAGATTCTACAACACAAAGGTTGCAAGCACTCAGCCTATCAGCTGGTTAGTGCCACCCACTCCATCTGCGACCAAGCACATGTACTAGGGAAGTCTTGAAAATACTGTGGTTTTTTCCGTTTCCTTCAGCACTATATTTCAATGAGTGGGTGAGAAAATGCTTACAAATTATGCTGGAAAGGTATCTAATACCACACCTTTTAAGGATTTTTTACATGCCCAATTTGACATGGGACAGACAACTTTAATTTCCCTCCAAAGGAAGTTGGGCTGGCGATTTTTATCTCTTGGTAAAAATTAATCGATCTCAGTTAGGTTTTAACCCACACATTGAGGCGAGCACTTTACTCCAAGAAGAATGAGATCAACCCTTTGTAAATACATCTATGCAGGCTTTTTTTTACAACCATTTAGAAACTTATATAGGACACTGAACCATATTAACATAATTTTCATTTCTTAAATTTGTTATCTTAAAAACATATAATATAATTCAGACAAAATATTGTTATTAAAAATATCAGAAAATAAATTAACTACTCCATCAAAAAGTATACATTTAAAATAATATGTTTCCCTTAAAATTGATATGCTGGTTCAATGATAAATTTATCGAATGTTTTGTGTTATGTTCTGATTCCTGGAATTTTAAAGTGTCTAATTTTTATAGAAAATATGCTATTCATTAAGAGTACTATGTTGTAATAATGGCATGCATTGCATTATTGTTTGGACAGACAGACAAACAATTCAAGTTTCTTGATTTAAAAAAAGATTGCCTCCGCTATATTTCAAGACATTTAACATTATTTTTAGAGAGAATATACACAGTAAAAAGTAAGAATCACAATATATAAGAGTTTTATATTACTAAATATTTTTATCCTAGGTTTCTGTTTAGGTGTAACTGTTTTGAGAATGATTAATATTTTTTAAATTATTGATTGTCTAGGGTTTAGTTGTATTATTGATTTTTTTTTTCAATTTTAAATAACTTTACCAAACAATATAGATGGAAGTAAGCAAATAGTTGTAAAATTTAATGTACATGGCCAACTAAGCTCAAAAGATGGAAAGAATCATTAGTTAAGTATATATACCTTATCAAGTATTATATTCGTAAATCTGAAAAATGACACTTGGACACATAAATTGAACCCAGGATCCTGGACTTAGAGCCCTAATGTTCTACCACTGAACTATCCAGGATTATTCCCATGCACAGGATCATTCTTCACTCATAGTTTAAGGCAATTTAGAGATAAATGAATATAAAGTAGTTAAATCCTGTACCGAACTTTCAACACAAATAATAGTGATAATATCAGTAGTGACATTTTAATCTGGCTCTTTAAATAAAAAATATATCAGTGAAAAAATATTTTACTAAAAACAAACAAATGTCCTCTTCTTGTCGGATACGTAGTGTCCATCTAATAATTACAGGTACTTACTATCATAGCAAGAGGCCTGAGCATTGCCTGTGAAACCGTCTCTGCACGTGCACAGCGGTCGGTGTAGCTGCACTCTACATTCAGCGTTGACACCACACGTGTTGAGGTTTATGGCGCAAGGGTCTCGACACGCCTGATTGATACATGCCTTGTCGTTGGTGCATTCAGAGTCCTCTACACACTCGGGCTTTGGAGCTACATAACATAGGCAAGTGAAGTATTAATGATAGGACTCAGAGAAAATATGTAATCAATATTAGTAAAATTAAAATAACTCTTAAAGGAAAACCTCTTTTCACTTATTGAGATATTTTGTTATGTTTGGAAGAAGTTGAAGGAAAGTTGGTTAGAAAAATATATAAGGGGGAAAATACAATAAGACTTTTAAGAGGTATTTTTTTATATTTAAAAGAAGGTCCAAGGGGAAAAAAAGGTGGATTGAAACACATAAAAGGGGAAAACACAATAAGTATTTTGTTAAAGCCATATTGTATTCATCCCCTTTATATGTTGCTATTCACCTTTCCAGTACTTTCTTCCAAATATCACAAATTATTAGTTTATAGTTTGTGATAATATCTATCAAAAGTGACAGCTGCAGATAACATGGCTTGACGTATTGATATGTGAAAGTAGATCTAGTAATTTTTCTAGATGTCAAATATGATTTTCTTGGTAGTTTCAAAAATTATTTCATTTAAATCTAACTGAACAAATTCTATGAATAAAATTTATAAATAATATGTTCTATGATAATTTTACAAATTATGCAAGAGTAGGAAATAATAACAAATTATTGAGTCAAAATAATTTAAGGACAGCGATAATAATGGATGATTAAAAAAAATCAATTTTGACATAAATTTATAAAGTAATATTTCTATTATTATTAGTACAATTATTGTGACTATGTTTAGTAACAAATATATAAAAGACACAACATACAGTATTTTATTCTATCTTGATGAATTTATTTAGCAATAAAGTGAACTATAGGGAAGGAAGAGTTTAAAAAATTATGTCATATCAGCCTTTTACAAGTGTCAATTTCACTCACGTATTTCAACTGGTTGAAGCTGGCAGGCAACTCTTGGTGAGCCAATGTACCCCTCGGGACATGAACATACAGCATTGTGGTTGACAGCCTGGCAAATGGCATTCACACCGCATGCATCAAGGCACGGGTCCCTACATTTCTGAGTGTAACAAGCCTTGTCTCGTGGGCAGTCCTGGTTGATCACGCACTCTGGATACACGCAAGCTGCCGCTTCGTTCACCACGCGGCATTGACCATTAGGTCCACATGGTGACGGATTGCATGGGTCAGCAGGCACAACTGTAATGTGATGATAAGAAACTAACCACATGGAAAAACATTTGTAGTAAAAATGATTTACTAGGCTTTGTGTTTAAGCCTATGCAGAGGATAAATCTATGTATTTCAAAGTTGTAAGCTGTATAAGTTCAATTTAAAATAATGAAATATAAAAGTTAGCAATTTATAATATATTGTTGTTGTTTAATCTCACTATCAATCATATGATATTTGATAACGATGTAACATATAGGATGAACTATTCTATTTTAGATGGTAGAGGACTTAAGATATTTAGCTTAACATTTAAACTTAAAATTTTTAATAATTGTAGATTTAAATAAAATTCAATTTTTTTTAAACATAATGAATCTAGTCAAAAAAATTAGATTACGAATTCTCTAGATAAATTGTTCTTATAGTGATATTTAAAATTTTTGTCAACATGGTATTTACACTTAACTTAACGCACACATCATTTTATCTGAAAGTTAGGAGTCTTAGCTTGACGGAATACAATAGGGTCCTATCTTATAAGCTGCGTCGTAGTATAACAAGTCAAGCTATGGTTTCTGTATTTATAATGTTTAATTGACTGTACCTATTAAAATGTTTTTAACATATTTATATTCTATTGTACACTGTTAGTGGTTTTTTTCAATTAAAACAATACATTTTAACAAGCTGATTATTATTTTTAATGTTTTATAAATTGGGTTGGAGTTGTAATACCCCAATATCTCACCTGGCATCTCCTTACACTCAGTGAATGGATCCCCGGTAGTTGGCGGTGGGCAGCTGCAAACAGGACTATGATTGATAGCGTGACAGCGGGCTCCAAATCCACACACACCTGGACACGGGTCCACACACTTGCTGTTGGTGCAGGCCTTGTCTCTGGGACAGTCTGAACTTATGACACACTCGGGACGACACCCTGTTCCGCTGGGATTACCGTGGAACCCTGGCTGGCACTCGCACAATGCTGCCCCGCTGGAGGTGCGACAATGGGCGTTAGGCCCGCAAGGGGATGGGTTGCATGGGTCAACTTCATCTGGGACTGCAAAAACAAAAAACAAAAAATGAATTGTGAATTTCAATGAAAGGTGAAATGCTAAAATGACAAACTATTTTAAATTTTAATACCCATGCCTGGGGATCATAGGTATTATAATGATGTGGTATTTTTATTTTAAATACTGGCAGTAAATTGCCAGCTATAATATTTTATGATACATTTTCTTCTTCTTACAATTTAAGAAAAATTTACAATTTGGAAGAAGTTTGATCATTCCCTAAATATTTCAATATGCAACAGCCTTTAAAACAATATTCATGAAAGGGTAAAAATGTTTATTAGTTTCATGATTAAGTATTACTTGATCTAAAATTTTCTGCTAGCCTATAGATACCAAGTTAAATAGTTGACATATCATTTTTACTTTCTCGCTATCTTACAGATAGAGAAAGTATAGTGTTCGTCATAAAAATCAAACTTGAGATTTTGATGAATCTCGACGTTTTATGACCCCTTGAATCCAAAAAAGTATTTTTTAAATTTACATCTGTCTGTCTGTACCTACAAATAGAGCCTAAACTATTTTACCGATCGGGCTAAAACTTGATATCTAGGGTTTTCATAGGGTTGACCCGAGGGGTTTTCGGAGTTGGATATCTAACCCTAAAACTAAGGGTTGTTTACTGAAGGGCAAAAAGATAAAAAGTCGATTTTCTCGAGATCGGCTCAAACGATTTTGATTAAATTTCATTTCTAAACATTTATAAATATTCTAAACAAAATAGCTAGTCTCAATATTTTCGCAAAATGACTTTAAGGGCTTCAGTCTGATGCGTAAATTTAATAAGTAAGCTCTAAAAGTTTATGTTGTTTTTACTTAAACCTCTTAGGAGAAATGTTTGTACAACAATGATCTATATCTATTTTAGACTAAATAGTCAATATTTACATTTTTTATTGGTCAAAATTTATAAATGAGGAATTTAATAGAAATGCGATGGCATGAAGATTTGCAACACCTAATAAAATGTCGAAAATTTTAATTTGAAGTTTTGACCCTTGTGGACCCAATATTGATCTTTTTTTATCGGTCCAAACATACAAATGAGGGCATTAATTCTTTAAAAATAAAATTATAAAATTTAATCGGGACTAAAAAAAAGTTTTACATAAGTATAGTGCATTTTATACCTGGGTTTGATAGTGTATATTATTTAGTTTCACATATATTAGGGGTTTTGGTAAATATCTCCATTTTTAAACAATAGAGCGAGAAAGTCTGTGCAGAGTTCACTACCATTTTTTTTCTTTATAATTCACAATATTTTATTTAGAAGGTTATTTTAGCTACTGAGCCAGCGGAAATAATTCAAAACTTATTTATATATTAGTATATATATATCAGCAATAAAATAAATTTTTCATTATTTTACTCTTGAATAATATTCTTTAACTCAACTCTCAACTTTCTTCATGAAAAATAAAATGAGAACTGGGAAAATTACATTCTGTATTTTGAATTAAGGCGCAAATTCCAAAGCTATAAGAAGAGAGTTTTGTAATTTACAAATATTTGAATTGTTAAAAGTTATTTAGCTATAGCACAATATTTTTTCATTGTGAAATGTGAAAAAATGTAATATAATAGTCCTGGTAATTTGTTTTCAAAGTTTTACTGTGAAATGGAAAATATTGGTTGCAGCTTTGTAGCCGTTATTTACTCTTGCAGCAAAAGGTAGGCTTTGAAATTAATTAGTAAACTATTTTAGGTTAAGTGACCAGTTTATTTATTACAAATTATTACAGGTATCCAAGCTGCTATGAGAATAATATTTTTAAAAAAATATGATAAAAACAAATAGAAACACGTAGCTAACTTGTAAGTCAGAATATACCAAGTATTGTTGGAAATTTATTGTAAAACAAGAGCAACTTGGTGAAGTTAAAACAAAATTGACACCACACTAAATAAAACGGGGATCATACTCAAAGAGGCTGGAAATCTGTACACTTTTTCTTTGTTATAGTACAGTATAACTTGTTTATTTTTCTTTGTTAACATCTAAGCTAGAGTAATGATAATTATAGTATATTTGTGCATCTAAGCTACAGTAATGATACTGATAGTATATTTGTGCACAATACAATATTTAAAATGTTTATATTATAGGCTAACTGTTGCAACCTAACTTAACCTAATATTTCATGCTCCTATATATACAATTTTGGAGAAGTTATTAAAACAAACTATTATTTTAAAAATATTTTAAGAGAAGAAATGTGATGGGACCAGATAGTCTAAGAAAGGATCAAAAAGGCGTGTTTGTCAATACAGTATTTTAGTAGATTATGATATAGGGCCTATATCAGAATCCTAAAATTTAGTGAAAAAATATGTTGTTGACACCTGGAAGGCTAATTTTTACTAGGTTGAAATAGTTTATTAATGTTAACAATTGTGTATTAAAATACTTTAGGTACCGTGTTGTGACATTTCTATTCATTTAAATATTTAAATTAATTCCATTCGTCTGTTTAGATAGTTAGGACTACATTTTTTAGAATTTAAGTGAGTTATGTTTTAAATATATTAAAGCTTATACAATGTGTGTGTGTGTGTTTTGAACAATATTAGTCTTGTTATCAATGGAAACTTGATCTGGATGAGTGTATGGAAGGTAAAAAATATTTAATTTACTATAGACCTAGTAGCTTATGACATAGACAAATTGAATAGAATTGCACCCTCTTTGGGTAGTGTTCCCAATAAAACTAGTCTCAAGGAAGATCTGATAAGTTTAATTAATGTGTGTCCCAACAACAAACTTAATTTTGCTTTTAAGTTTACGTATTTAATGAGTTTGAGTTTTAATTACGTACCTCTAGTTGGAATAGCAGTGCAAATGCGGAAAGCGTCTCCTGATGTTCCATCAGGACAGCTGCAGATAGGGATGTGATTAGACACGGAACAGATAGCAGACACGCCACATGTCCCAGGACATGGGTCCTGGCACTTGTTGCGGATGCATGCCCTGTGCATTGGGCAGTCTGAGCTGACGAGACATTCAGGTCTACAACCCTCGTAAGGGTTGCCCTGGTACTCAAGCAGACACTCACACACTGCAAAGCCATTGTCTGAACGGCAACGTGCATTGGACCCACAAGGTGAAGGGTAGCACGGGTCAGGCTGTGTTGGCGGAGGGGTGGGCGGCAGAACTGGAAACACGTTAATTAAATATTAACCTTTTTACTGATATTGGTGTGTCATAACTGAACATAAACAATATATTTACTTCACAGAAAATCAAAACATAATGAAACCTTGATTAAGTTAGCTTTTACATATTTTGAAAACTAATGAACTTTATTTGCTAGCACTACCATTTCTTAAAATCATCATTTTAGATATATTCTTAAACTTGAAAAACGATACCTGGACATGGGAAATGAGCCTGGGAATAGCATTAACGACTATAATAGAGTGCCTATTTAATTCATCTTCATGTTATATTAAACTATGGAGGCAATTTAATAAACCTAGAACCACACCAGTATATAAGCACATGGACAAGGATATCAGCTTGTATGGTCTGATTTGCTAATAACTGGGTGGTTTGGGTTCGAGTACTGGCTGGGTGTACCTAGCTTTTTTTTTAATCTAAATTGTTTCCCACTCGCCTACCACACAAGTGTGAGTACATTTCCTCCCAATTTTAATGTAAATATACAAATACAGTCGGTAAGATGTGAGGAACTCACAAAAAAACAGTACGTTTATGAAAATAATGGTAATTTATGTCATATTTTCTAATGAAAAATACTTTTGTTTAAATGTTGGGATAATTGATATCCTCATTTAAAATGAATAGGCCTAGTTATATATCTACTTAAAATGCAAATATTAATACTCTGTCAGACTAACAATTTGTTTTACTAAGCCTATTGACATGTTGAAATGGTACCTAGGTAGCTTATTTTTATCTTTTAAATTTATTTTTATATAAAATCCAAAACGGTTTTTAAAATAACTTGTGTTTCTCACACCATCTACTATTGTAAATTTCTTTTAGTGGACACTATAGACTCGGCTTAGTATTTTTTTTAAGGCAGTAAAGTTAAAAGTAGCAGTTAATCGACATTATTTGGCTTTAATTCAAAATAATTTTGTGTTGAAAACATCAAAAGTTACCTACATTTGTTTACAGGTATAACAAAATAAATTTATGATAAAAATATAACTCACAAGAAAAGCAGTGACCAACATTCCTGTTCATATTAAATCGAATAATCCAGTTTTTTTTAGTTAAAAAACATAGTGAAATGTTTTATTTTATTAAAGTGAACCATTTAGATTTAAATAAAGTAATAGTTTAAAATAACAATCTTAAATTGTTTTATTTCTAAACTTTCTTATGTTTATAGTATAGTTAAATATTAAATTAAATTAAAAATTAAATATAAAGTTTATAAGCTAAATATAAATATTAAAAATGTTCTACTACACTTATTCGAGGCTATCTTTAATTAATGAATACTATTTAAAATATGATTAAAGAAAGTATAAATTTTAAATACGTATTGCGACAGTTGTCTGGTTTAACATATAATTTTCAATGTAAAAAATTAAAAAAATTTAATTGAAACAAATTTTACCATAATCTGTGAAGTAAACTTGCTCAGTCAGTATGACAAAAAATTAAGCACTGTACATTAATAATTTTTGTTACTAAAATCATAGTACTATTCACCAAACCAAATGAATTGATCATGCATATTTTGAAAACAGTTTATTTACATAATGTTTTACACATAAGTCATCCATCAATGCCAAAGATTCCACATGCAAAACAATGAAACATGAAAAAAAAAAGCCATGCAAAATAACAATTCAAGCAGATATAATCCTAATTCCATGCAACAAAAGAATAATTTGTTGCTGAATTGATGAAAAGCTGAATTTCCTGAAATCATCTAAGAAATAGGTCTGCGTATAGAACCTTTTGTTGATGTAACAATGAAAAACATATTGTACCTTAGTGTACCATCTACAACAAAGCGATTATTTGTTTCCTTTACCGCAGCAAAAATATCCCCACCACTTGCGTAATATGTGTATGTTAATCAACTGGGCCATTTGATAAGGTATAAGGACAACTTAAGTATATTAATTAAATCAAGAGTTTGTCTGTCATGAGCATTGCACAGTATCCACTCCATGCGAAGGTATGAAAATTTAAAATTAGCTGTTCCTGTGTACAAATATGTGCACATCAAAGCAGGGATCTTACAATTTTGATTTTGTTTTTATGATTGATTAAAAACGGGGTTGGAATCAATAAAATGAGAAATTTCATATCTGTTTGGAACAAAGCAAAGAGTTGCCCAGGGTAACCAGGCAATGTATTATGTGGTTATCCAGGAACCATCGGGTACTTCTGCTAGTTACAGTATGAACTATATTATTATCTAAATATATTTTTATGGCTTAGAATATTAACAAACCTATTAGTATAAATGTGTTTAATGTCCTCTGTGTTGGTCAAAAAATTGTAATATTAATTTTTTTAAATGTATTTAATTGCCAAACAGTGACAGTTTGTTTGTAGAATACAAATGTACACATACAATCGTGATGATATTGTACTGATGTGTTCAATATACAGATATAGTTATATCTTTTAAGATCTTTCCACAAAACTTAAAAGTTTTGCTTCTCAAACTTAAATTAGGCTACTTATAATCCTCAAAATTTATCAAGGGAATATAGGCGATAAATAAACGGCGTTAGAACATTTCATTTGGCCCAGGGGAATCGGTAACATTAGGACTATATTTTCAATATGACTGAATTATTATTAAAAACAAAATGTTTATGTTATGTTTAATTCAAAGCATAAATGTATTTCAAAAAACTTGTGATTGTTATTATTTGGATTTTTAGGTGTAAGCTAAGCTATTTGAATGTTTAGATGAATGATTAGGATAAAAGTACCTACTAAGATTTACTTTACTTTTATATGCAATCATAGCATAAAAGCATTACACCTAAAAAAATTGTTAGTTTGAAAAATAATGCATGAATATACATACAATATTTTGAAACATTCCTACATTGCCACCTCCAAGCTTTGACCGTATTATTATTAGGATGCCATCATTTTAGCTTAGAATTCACTTGAAAAACTTTTGCAATTAATTTAAATATGATTTAAAACTGTATTTTCAAAACCTTTAGTGGTAACAATTTTTCAAGTGAATATCAACTAGAAATATATGTGATTTTCAGTTATTCCACAGAATGATAGGGAAACTTTAAAAAAACATACGAAAAAAAGTTTTAATCTCCTATCAAAAATATGTAGTCCTATCTTATATTTTTGTCTTTCCTTCAAAGATTAAAAATCATATTATTGCCCTAGTACAATGTTATAAAAAAAAATTCATATGGCTTTTTAATGCCCTTTTCTGAGAATAATTAAGATATGAACACACCACTGGCCAAACATTAAATGCAACATTTCAACCAGTTAACATCACCAACCAAAAGTACTTGCAGCAATATTAAAGCAAACGATGTAATTCTCCAACCTTGTTAATAAAACCAACTAATATTACCTGCAGCATTTTTAAGCAGACAACGCAACGCTTCAACCAAATAACGAAACCAACTAAAAGTACTTGTAGCATTATTAAAGCAAACGACCTAACTCTCCAACTAACCAAAAGTATTCGCATTATTATTAAAGCAAAAAATGCTTATTGATAATAGATAAAAAGCTGATTAATTTGTTTGCTTTCCCCACCGAATGCAATCAATGCTTACTTGGTTGCACTGAGCAAATAGTGAAAGGGTCTCCAGTGTAACCCTGAGGGCATATGCAATTAGGTATGTGCAGTACAACTCGACACTCTGCATTGAGCCCGCAGGATCCAGGGCATGGATCTCGACACTTCTGATTTATGCACGCCAAGTGACTAGCACACTCGCTGTTGATGACACACTCTGGGCGACAGTTTGGTGCCGAGCCCATGAAACCCGCCAGGCAAGAGCATGATGGGTTCCCATCGGCAGAAACCTGGCACTGAGCGTTTGGTCCACAAGGGGATGGCTGGCAAGGGTCACGAGGAGTAGGAGGTGGTATAGGTTCAACAGCTAAAGAGAGAAAGAGAGATAGAAATTTAAGAATGCATCAGAAACAGTAAGAAGTGAGAAATAAACATAACAGAGGTGAAACAAAAAAAGTCAAATTGAAAACGGCTAGTGTGAGAGATTTACTAAAAGAGTTGAGGGAAATGAACTTTGAAAAGTAACATTTATTCTCATGTACCATTTTTTTTCTTTATATTCTCTTAAACAATCTCATTTACTTTTGGAAAAATATAGAAAGCAAAATAGAAAAATAAATATATAGTTTATAGGTGAATATTCTTAAAAATTCGTGTTACATTTATGTAGGAATATTTTAGATAGCCATTGAAAACAACGAGTAAAAATAAATCTGGTTTAAAATTAAGAAAGTAAATAAAGGCTGACGCTAAGATACAATAAATAGAAATAACACATAAAAGAGAAATTAGACTTATAGTATAAGTAAGTGAAGTATTTAAGAACATGTAAATAAAACTAGCACAATAAACTATTCTTTATTTGTTCTTTTTAATAGAGAGCTATATAAATTGTAAACTATTGTACACACTACATTTTTTTGTATATATACACTAATGAAAAATACATATTGATTACAAATCAATGGTATTCGAAACCATTTTATTCAGTTACACAGCCTAGGCCCTATTATTCTACAAATACATATAATAATATATATATTTTTTATTTATTTTTTATTTAAAGGCTCTTACTATTTGGACTAAGGGTTGTTACCACCTGGAGCTCCAAATCACTTAACTTATACCTCTCCTTCTACACCACATGAATACTAGGAAACTTCAATCTTTATTAAATTGTAATTATTAGGTGATAGGCCAGAGAGTGCTTTAGTATATAACACCTTAGCCTTTTTGCCCTCAACTTGAGGTCCTTAACAGATTAATAAAAGACTTGAGTGTTTTTTTTACACATAAAACAAAAACCCTTACGCATTGGGAAGCATCTTGTGAAAGGATCTCCTGTAAGACCAGGAGGACAGCTGCAGATTGGATTGTGATTTATCACATTACAACGGGCTTGAAGACCACAGGTTCCAGGGCATGGATCTGTGCATTTCTGGTTGATACACGCTTGATTCTGCGCACACTCGGAGCTCACCACACACTCGGGTCGACAAGCAGGGGGGCTTCCCAAGTAGCCAGGTACACAAGAGCACACGGCCTGGACCGTTAATCTCTCTGCACTGACTGCTGGGACCGCACGGTGAAGGGTGGCAGGGTTGAACAACAGGGGGGGCTAAAAATAAAAATAGATTATGAAGAAAGGTGGATTTATATTTAAATTTTATTAAAATGGTTTGCATCAAAATATTGTATTGTTAAAAATTGTCAATATATAAATCAAAATATTAATGTGTATTCTCACCTTCAACTGGTCTGCAAAGAGCAAATGGATCTCCTGCAAATCCTTCAGGACAGGAACAAGATGGGATATGATTGAGCACATCACACCTCGCACCTTGACCACACGTGCCAGGACAAGGATCTGCACACTTGTTCCTAATGCATGCCTTGTCCCTGGAACACTCTGTGTTGAGAACACATTCAGGTCGACATCCGGAGTACGGGTCTCCTTGGTATTCAGGCAGACACGTGCAAACACCTTCCCTGCACTGTGCATTGGATCCGCAAGGAGATGGATTGCAAGGGTCTTGTGGCAATGGCATAGGTGCTATAATTTAAAAAAATTTATTTAACACAAATTTTGATCTCACAGTCAAAAGGCAAACCATTATAAAATAATTATTACAAGGTTTATACTGAACTCTTGTTAATGCATTGGTCATCTCATTACAATATAAATATAGTCTGTATGAATAAAATAGTTTTCTCTTTAAAACAATAACTTAAAATGTACCATAACAAAGAAACCATCTTCAAGCATACATTAAAAAAAATACTTACGTGGTGGTGGTTTGGGGTAGCAGTTGGTGAAGGGGTCTCCTGTGTACCCCTCAGGGCATGTACACACCGGGGTGTGGTTGATTACATTGCATTGGGCTCCTGCTCCACAAGATCCTGGACAGGGGTCGCGACATTTCTCCCTCAGACAAGCCAAATTACTGCCACACTCAGAGCTTATGACACACTCTGGACGACAATTTGGTGGACTTCCAATATAGTTTGCTAGACAAGAGCATGATGGAGAGCCTCCAATATCTCTGCACTGAGCGTTTGCTCCACATGGAGATGGCACNTAGACAAGAGCATGATGGAGAGCCTCCAATATCTCTGCACTGAGCGTTTGCTCCACATGGAGATGGCACACAAGGATTGACATATATTGGTGGTGTAGGCGTAGGTTGTGGTGCTAAAAAAAATATAGAATTTTTATTAATAGAACAACACAAAACTTAATTACAAGTGTTAACACTATTAATTCCTTTATTTATTGGGCATAAACAATTATTTTTACACTTACGTGGATTTGGGAAGCATCTTGTGAATGGGTCTCCCGTAAAATCTGCCTGACAACTACATATTGGGCTATGATTGATCACTTCGCAACGAGCGTTCAGTCCACAAGTTCCTGGGCATGGATCTGCACACTTCTGATTGACACAAGCCCTGTTTTGTAGACACTCCGAGCTAACCACACACTCTGGTCGACATCCCGGAGGACTGCCAATGTAAGTGGGTAAGCAGGAGCACACGGCCTGTCCATTAACCTGACGACACTGGCTGTTGGGGCCGCACGGGGATGGGTTGCAAGGATCTCCCGGCTCGGATGGTGGAGCTGTCAAAAAAATATCGGCATTATGTATAAAGGCTCGAGTTTCATGTTTATTTATGCAAGACTAATTATGAAAATTTGTTGCAAAAATTACTTAAAAATGCATAGCTATAAACAACCAATGTTAAATGTAATGTGCCGTTCAGATAATTAAAACTACAAATAAAGTAACTAAACTTACGTTCTCTGGGAAGAAGATTGCAATATTGGAATGGATCTCCTGTGTAGCCTGGTATGCATGTACAAGAAGGCAAATGGTTGACCACTTGACAGTCAGCGTTTTGGCCGCAAGTACCCGGACAGGGGTCCTGACACTTGTTACGAATACATGCCCTATTAGACGCACAGTCTGTGTTGAGCACACATTCTGGACGACATCCCTCGTAAGGGTTACCAAGGTAATCTTGAAGACAAGTGCATGATCCTGCACCATTTTGTTCTTTGCAAACAGCATTTGCTCCACAAGGTGAGGGAATACACGGTGTTGGTCTTTCCATCGGTCGACCTTCAGGAACTGGAGTAAAAAACCACATACCCAGAATATTAGAATAACTTTGATAAAATATTGATTTATATTATTCAGCAAAACTTATGTCGGGAACATACAATGATCTTAAAAATAGATATATAGGGTACTATTTATTAATGTTCAACTTACGTTGTGGTACAACACATTGTCGGAATGGGTCACCAGCGTAGCCTGATAGACAAACACAGTTTGGCGTGTGGCTGACCACTCTGCACTCTGCGTTAGCACCACAAGAGCCTGGGCACGGGTCAC
>CABEEJ010003372.1:0-25768 GCA_901482245.1 Timema douglasi
CGACACCTTACCTATAGACCACCAGGTCACCTAAAACAAAAAACTAGTTCATATCGTTTTGGGTATGCGGTGCAGGACTAGCATACCCAGAGAATACGCCCCTGTTATAGCTACTGACAGACACTATTATTGTTAATATTAGTGTCTTCTTGAATTCACGTGCCTTGTACGAATAAGAACTCTACGTTTATAGTTCCTGATACATTAAGTCCTGGACTTAAGCTGTTAATTCATTCCGATGGTTTCCACGCAAGTTGAAAAACCGCATATGTTGGATGATGCTTAATATGACGATGTATATTTCATACTATGCAAGTTTCAAAAAACAATTAAAGCTAAACAGGCACTGTGTATGGAAAGAAAGCTTATAAAAATGACTCACGCTCACGGTATAAACAAACAAAATGGCGATGAAGAGGGGTAGAAATGTGTGGAACTCACCAACTCACTCATCACCTTATTTTCCTAAACCCTAGGCCTGTAAATTTGAAACTTTGTTTGCCCCCATATAACCCCATATAACAAAAATATATATATATATATAGTTGGTATATCTCAAAACAAGTTTTTAAATAGGGTAAAAAATTAAAATTTGTCAGACAGGTAGAGAGACAAACTCCGTATAGCCAATTAAATCTTAAAATTTGAAATTTCTAAGGGTGAATTGGAAAGTAAAGGAGGTGGAAAGGGAGGAGGGTTTCAAAATTTCAAAAAATAATAGCAAGCAACTATGTACTGTAATTTAGTGTGATAAAAAACTTAAATTTGGTGAGCAGGTATAAAGACCACTCTAAATAACCCTAAAATTGTGAAGATTTTAAATGAGTAAAATACGGTATGAGGGGGTGAGGTGAAGGCAGAAAATTAAAATTTGCCAGGAATGTAGAGTGATTACTCCCATAACAAAATAAGTGTTAAATATTTATTATTAAGAAAGGGGGTTCGTGAAATTGGTGGTCTCAAAATTTCCTTAACTAAAATAATAAATTACTTTTCAGTAAGGTAGAAGACTTCAATTTTTCGGGCGAGTATAAGAATCACCCCGAACAAGCATTAAGATCATATCCGACCCTTAAATTTCAAAATGAAGAAGCAGTAAATAGGGAATGGCGGTCCCCCCAAGATTCCTAAAACTAACATAAAAAAAAAACTTTTAGTGCGATGAAAAATTAAAGTTCGACATTTTAGTAAATAGAAACTCCCAGATAGCCGAATGACGTCTGAATTAACGTATTTCAAATATTGAGGTCTGGATTATTATTATTAGCACCGCGTCTTACTACCCGTTCGGGTTATACGCACTTACGCTAATGTGAAATGGTAGGGTGATTGTGAGATGAAATGGAGGACCTACAGTTTAACGTGGAATCCGAACCACGGTGGAGGCCTGGCATTCCCCACATTCACAAGATGTCTTGTCAGAGGTGAAGGAAGTGGTTTGGTAATCAGATAAATCTGTGCCGGGACCGAGGATTGAACCCCGGCCGCCAGCACAGAAGTCTGACACCTTACCCCTTGACCTCCAGGTCACCAATAAGTATACACTCATCTGTGTAGTTGGTTAGTGGGAAACTATTTAGGGAAAAAAACACCCTAATTACACCCAATTGGGATTCAATCCTTGATCTCCCCGTCATCGGCAGGCAAGTATATTACGAGAGTGACGCCTTATACCATTCCGCCACTGGAAAAAAAATGTCACCTCACCGTATTTTGAAGCACTTGCAGTGTAAAAACAAGAAGACGCTAGCGTAGCAACCAGTGTTACCTTCGAAATAAATTATGTATGAAGAGAGAAAATTCATTCGAACAGCATTAGTAATCGAATTTCAGATTCACCTCAGGATGTAAGAGTTTCACTGTCTGAGGCAAGGCAAATAGTCGTAGAAGAAAAATTATTTCGTGCTTAAGCAATTTTTTTTAACTTAATACAAATACTAGCAGTTTGACCTGTTCTCCGCACGGTTAAGTAGCACCAAAATTATATCAAATTAGAACGGTCTACATCCGGCTGCTCACTTTTTGATAATTTCTAGTTGTACAATACTAAAATAACTATGGAAATCACAAACTATATATGGTAATTATTAAATTAAAATTAAAATATTTTAGACAAAAAATACCTTGTCCACAAACTGAGTGTACAAAATAAACGCAAACCATTAACAATACAATCTTTATCTAAGCACGTTCATAAAATAAGATTAACGAACTAATATAAATTGTTACAGAAATATGTTAGGATAAAAGCACATCATAGTTAATAAAATAGCATGAATAAATAATATACTATGTTACAGAAACTTATCGAATAATAAGCATCATGTTTTTCCAAAGAGCATCATGGTTCACCGAGCTACTTTACCAGAATTTGTTTATTTTAATTGTTAAATCTCTGTTAGATAAGAGCTAATTTATTCTTCGGTTTTTAGCTTTGATATTGCAACGCTAATGGATCTTCCTTAAGATATTCTTTATTTTTTGTAATAGTTTATTTTTAGATTTTTCATCCGCCGGAACAGAATTCAAATGTTCTACCACATAGAGAACTTATTTTTATATTAGTCATTTTCCTCTCCCCGTTTTTAAATTCCCCGAAACTCCAGCTTTTATATTTATTATGGGGTGATCCTTTTACAAACTTGGGACATTTAAATTTTATTCCATGCCAAAAATAAGATTTTATAATAATTTGGGAAATATTTTAAGCTATTTCCCTCTTACTCCCACCTTTTTTGAGTTCCCAAATTCCATTTTAAAATGTGAAGATTTATTTGATTATATTGTATAGTTTATTTACGTGCTGCTTGTAAAATTTCAATTTTAAACTACACCGTAAAGTAGTGATCTTTATTAGTTGCATCAATTTCTAACTCTTCAATTTTCCAGGCCTCAAGGCGACCTGGCGGTCTAGGAGTAAGGTGTCAGACTTCTATGCTGGCGGCTGGGGTTCAATCCCCGGTCCCGGCATAAATTTATCTGATTACCAAACCCTTCCTTCACCTCTGACAAGACATCTTGTGAATGTGGGGAATGCCAGGCCTCCATCGTGGTTCGGATTCCACGTTAAACTGTAGGTCCTCCATTTAATCTCACAATCACCCTACCATTACACATTAGCGTAAGTGCGTATAACCCAAACGGGTAGTAAGACGCGGTGCTAATAATAATAATAAAAATAATAATAATAATAATGTATACTTATTCTAAATTAAACCTTCCTCATCTTTAATACTCTGGCGTAATTAGAACATAAGCGTATAACCCAAACGGGTAGTGAGTGAGGGTTGGTAACGAAAAAACCAACAATACATTTTGACTCTGGGAAGTAGTACACTATTACAATAAATAAAAAATTACCTTATTAATTCAGGTTAGCACAGCTTCGATAATAAAAAATGGTCGGTTCTTAAATTTTCCATTATATCCATTATAGCGCACTTTTTGTGCGATGTACTGTGTAAGTTAAAACAATAAATAAAGCTAATTAATTTATAATTCTAGTAAATCAAATCATGATTTAAAAAAAAATTACAATTTGATTTTACATCTTAGTTCATTCGTAATGTCAAGAAATTATTTTTTTTCGTTACTAGATGATGACTAATGACTTAATATCAGACGCAAAGATGAGGAGAGTAGGGAAAAGAACTGCACCCGCATTCATGTAAAGAGAAGATTAAATAAACACAGATTAATAACTATTGATAAATTACATTCCAAGTGCACTTGGCCAAAATTCGAACCTCAACCTCTCTATCACAGGCAATCAAGTTCATTGAGAGCCTGTCTGTAGACAGCGTGACCAATGATGTAGTGTTGTGGACGCAATTTTTTATATATATTGCTTCTTTATACATGTTCAGGCTATACGCATAGGCCCATTTAATAACTCCCGTAAAGGGGTTAGAATGGGGGAAGGAAACAGTTTAGAGGTAATCTAACCGCATTTACGTGGAAGGAGATTGGGAAACCATTTAGTAAAATACGCTCTCAGTAGACCCGAGCTAGATTCGAACCTTGTTCTCTTCATATTCATCATGCCAATCTAACAAAGAGTGACGCCTTAGACCATTATGCCACTGAAGCGTATGTAAAAAATAGTATTTTTTGGGGTCTTTATGGGGCTTGAAATATTAAAGTTATCCTGAAAAATGTGGGTAATATGACTTTCCCCTTTTTTCCCCTGTAGCCTGCAATTATTAGATCTATAAGAAGTAACTATTTCGTTAATGAAACAAATAGCCGAAACTATCGTTAATGCATTTTAGTGAGGATAATACCTCTTAGATATCATATTCTGAAAATTGAAAAATGACACCTGGACACGGAAATCGAACCCGAGACCTTCGGCTTAGTACACCAATGTTCTTACCACTGAGCTATCCAGGATTCGTCCCGTGCCCATGGTCATTCTTCACTCATAGTTTAAGGCAGAGTCTAAGATGGACGTGCGGAAGTCGTCAGCTTATAGACATGTGATTATATAAGATCACAGCCATCAGACAACGCAGCCATTTGCAGTTTTCATACAAATGGGGGTGAATTTCCCATTCTGGAACAATGTCATCCGAATTTACCTGATGTTAAAACGAAAGTTTCGTCATCTTGGTATATATATGGCCTATATATATTTTTAGCACCGCGCCTTACTACCTATTTGCGTTATACGCTTATGCACTAATTACACTAATGAGTTTGGGATTAGGAAGACTTAATTGATACGAAATGCATCAGCATTTGCTTGGAGGGAAAGTGGAAAACTATTTAGGAAAAAAACCTCAGTGCACCCGATTGGGACCCGTTGAAAAGTTTATCATCTAACGCCGACATGCTCATGACAGATATTTAACAACTGTCGATATCTCCATGTAAAAAAAATTTAAACTCTATGTTTAAACGAAAGCAATATTTTATTTATTTGGGCAAGAAAAACAGGATTCGTCCCGTGCCCATGGTCATTCTTCACTCATAGTTTAAGGCAGAGTCTAAGATGGACGTGCGGAAGTCGTCAGCTTATAGACATGTGATTATATAAGATCACAGCCATCAGACAACGCAGCCATTTGCAGTTTTCATACAAATGGGGGTGAATTTCCCATTCTGGAACAATGTCATCCGAATTTACCTGATGTTAAAACGAAAGTTTCGTCATCTTGGTATATATATGGCCTATATATATTTTTAGCACCGCGCCTTACTACCTATTTGCGTTATACGCTTATGCACTAATTACACTAATGAGTTTGGGATTAGGAAGACTTAATTGATACGAAATGCATCAGCATTTGCTTGGAGGGAAAGTGGAAAACTATTTAGGAAAAAAACCTCAGTGCACCCGATTGGGACCCGTTGAAAAGTTTATCATCTAACGCCGACATGCTCATGACAGATATTTAACAACTGTCGATATCTCCATGTAAAAAAAATTTAAACTCTATGTTTAAACGAAAGCAATATTTTATTTATTTGGGCAAGAAAAAGTGTTGCTATAAAACCCAAAAAATATTTCCCTTAACTCGTGTTCCCCACATCCCCACCTTAAACGTCTGTTATAAATATTCTAAAAAAAAAGTTTGTTTCAATGGCGATCCAGTTTTAGGCAGGGGGTCGTCTTGTAAAACAAAGTGTCGTTATTTGTCTTGTCGTATCGTGACGCCAAAGGACAGAGGACCGCCTTTTAGAAGCGGATCCAGGCATCGCAGGACTGCAAGTCGAGATGCGTCACAGACTTGCTAGGGAGATGCGGTCTGCTACCGGAAGACACGTGTCTCCCTGGTAAAATATGTCATCCTGTTCTTCTTTCTTATGGGGACCATGTGAGGGAACACTGACCCACCTCCCCCGCCCTTTTACACAGGATTGGGACAGCGATGCACGCATCATTCTTCTTCCTAGTCATGGCTTTTGTTACATTCGTAAACAAAAATAGTATTTTATGATACATAACCGCAGGATGTTCAGACAGAATAGTTATTAGTTATATTATTATTATTATTATTATTATTATTATTGACAGAATTAGAAACCTTTCAGGGCTCCAAGCTCTCTTCTCACGTATACTTTATTGTGATGCCCCTTTTGTTTCTTTTAACATTTCTTATAGTAACATTTCTTGTAAATTTACGATTGAACATGCAGGTATTCATGTCCCTTCTCGGGCTTCTCGAAATCATAATTATTATTTTTCTCAGTAATTCTAACAAGCTCAGCCCTATTGATCGTTTTATCCATAACGCAAACTTTATAGTTGCCAAATTAGACTTCTATCATCAAGAAAAAGCAAAACTTGGAGAGCTATTTAATAGGTATGGGAGTAAAAGGGAAAATAAAAGACCAAAATATGCAGTGCATTCGTATTTGAATGATTACTTGAAATTTTTCCGCAGTGACGATGGGGGACAAAGCGACAAAGTTTCTAAATTATAACTACAGTATGTCCATATTATGACAGAATTAAGATTTGTGCACAATGCTTAGCTGTGAAGCCATTGTAAAATGGTCAAAAACGGCCTTTTCAATGTAGTTTTTATCCAAATATAATTTAATATTTCAACAATGTTCTGTATTAGGAACTTCTATTAACTATTTATCTCCATTAATGTTCCATCAGAAATGATCCACGTGCAATAGGATTGATGTAAGCTTACGATTTATAGCCGACTGTATCACAGTTGATTGGTATGTGATGCACGCTTTTAAGAAACGCAAGTGAACATTACGACCACCTCTGTGGCCTTGTGGTCAGAGAGCCTGGTTCCTGATTCAGAGGTCTCGTGTTCGATCCCCGGCGCTTCAATATTTCTCTGTGAAGCAGTGGGTCTGGAACGAGGCCATCTCAGCCTCATGAGGACAATTAATGAGGAGCTACTTGAGCGAAAAATTAGCGACTATGGCATATAAAACTGAGAATAATGGCCGGATGTTTCATTGTGTTGACCACATGATACCCTCTATCCACAAATGTTGGCACTTTATTTGCCAACACGTGACCACTCAGTCAGTATAGCTTGCTTGTGAGCTAACGCCATTGAGTTATTAGTTAGCTCTTAAGGAAACATAATATCCAATCGGTGACCTGGCGGTCTAGGGGTAAGGTGTCAGACTTCTGTGCTGGCGGCCGGAGTTCAATCCTCAGATTTATCTGATTACCAAACCCTTCCTTCACCTCTGACAAGACATCTTGTGAATGTGGGGAATGCTAGGCCTCCGCCGTGGTTCGGATTCCACGTTAAACTGTAGGTCCTCCATTTCATCTCACAATCACCCTACCATTACACATTAGCGTAAGTGCGTATAACCCGAACGGGTAGTAAGACGCGGTAATAATAATAATATCCAATCATTAAGTAGATTAACAATTTCCTCAGTCCTCCCTTAGTCTAAATACCTGTATTTATATGACTATATTTCTACACGGGATTGTAATGTTCCCTTGTGCCTACTCCCTGGAAGCCACTTTTTTGATGATACGATTCACAGTTCATGGTTCGCGGATGTCGCTACATTTGGTAATGGCATAGACTCATTACATGCGGTGATAGTTCACTATGGACAATTTTTATCAGGCTATAATTGAAATCACTTAACAGTATGGAGATGTAATGGATTATTTATTCAGCGCCATTGCTGTATTGAACAGGGTGGATATGTGATATGATATCACACGTGCTGTTATTTCACTTCTTAGGGAACTAGGATGATTAAAATGGAAGTATATTAAAATCGATCCAATATAGTGACCGAAGCGGATTAATCTTACGGTCCTGATTCTGATTACGTGATTAATAAAAAAGAAAAATGTTTCCTCTTGACAAACGCAGGTCCTTACTGTTCGGCGACTATTAAGAGTGTCCTTCCGCTTGCCAATAGGGTTGTTTACAAAAATTTGGCTTAGAGAATATTTGAATGACCGGATGTATATGTCCATCATCTCTCCCCCCTTGTTCTTAGAAAAGATTTTGCCTGGGTTACTGATAAAGAGAGAGAGAGAGAAAGAAGGATGCCGCATAACGTAGTTATTTACTGCGAAATTTAGTGTAAATTATATCAATTTTGAATATTATGTTGGATTCGATCTGATTATCTCTATTAATTGAGCAAAATGGATGTGTAAAATATAATCTTTACATTATTACTGTGAGAGACACACACTTTCTTTTAAATTTTCTTAGGACGAGTTTAGGGGGAAAATTATGAGGGTAGTCACCAAGTTGACATCAGAACGATGAAAATACACAGTACAGCTGTAACAAAACTTGATGAACGTTGATCTCTGATAGACAGGACGAATTTAGGGGGTAGACGGTGAGGGTAGTCACCAAGTTGACATCAGAACGAAGAAAATACACCTTACAGCTGTAACAAAACTTGATGAACGTCGATCTTTGATAGACAGGACGAGTATTAGGGGGTAGACGGTGAGGGTAGTTACCAAGTTGAAATCAGAACGATGAAAATACACATTACAAAACTTGATGAACGTTGATATTTGATAGACAGGACGAGTTTTTTGGGTTGGCTACGGAAGTCACCAAGCGGATATGGGGCCGTTCTTAAACTACGTAAGAACTTTTCCCCTTGAGTTTAGATCCCCCTCTTATCCCCCCCGCACGCACATAAGAGATTTTAAGATGTTTCCCCTCCTCCTCCTATATCTTTGATAATTTTTAACAATTTGGTGGGTGACCTGGTGGTCTAGGGGTAAGGTGTCGGACTTCTGTGCTGGCGGCCGAGGTTCAATCCTCGGTACCGGCACGGTTTTATCTGATTACCAAACCCTTCCTTCACCTCTGACAAGACGTGTATTAATCACAACTTGTGAATGTGAGGAATGCCAGGCCTCCACCGTGGTTTGGATTCCACGTTAAACCGTAGGTCCTCCATTTCATCTCACAATCACCCTACCATTACACATTAGCGTAAATGCGTATAACCCAAACGGGTAGTAAGACGCGGTGCTAATAATAAGACAATTTGGTAAATTATATTATTTTAATTATTTAGTTAGGTTTGGTAATGAAGCGAGAGATTTAAAATTTTATAATACTTTAATTGCAGCAAAATTAGGTGGAACACATAAGTAAACTAAATATAAGTGTCATTATATAATTAACAGGTTTATTTCCTGACAATTTCTTTAAAATATAATTGTTTCTCCATAAACATTGCTAAAAAAAATTACGTAAGATGTATTCGGACCCCTCCTCCCACCTCGTAAGAAAATCCTGAACCCCTCGCCCCCCTCCAATCCTTACCTGATTTAAGGACGGTTCCTATAAAGAAAACCCAACTTACAGCTTGCTCTCTGTAACAAAACTCTGTGAACGTCGAGATTTGAGTGACGGACAAGATTTATTGATTACTACAACCCCTGTTGACATCGGGAGGCTAGCGGAGGGATGGTGGGAGGAATGGAGGGGGGAGGAAAGGGATGCGGGCGAGGGGTGGCATCGGAGCAGATACGGTGCAAAACGGAATCGATAGGTCTAAACTTGAATAATGTGAAATTATACTTTAGAGCTTTAGCCCCCATTTTCATTTTTTAAAAGTTGTTGGCTGCAAAATATTATTCCAAGTTTTTCTCGGTATTCACACCAATGATCACGTGGAATAGGGCATCAATCTATTTTGGTGTGTTTTGCCAGTGATGAGGAGGTCGCGGTTCTAATCCCGGTGGTGTCACTGAGATGGTTTTTACCTCAAATAGTTTCTAACTGGGCACAGCACTTAACGTGTCCGGCACCTTGGCTCAGTCGGCAGCATGTTTGTCTGGTGAGCTAAAGATGCCGGTTTCGATCCCCGACATGGCCGAAAACTTTATTATTATTATTATTATTATTATTATTATCACCGCATCTTACTACCCGTTCGCATTATACGCACTTACGCTAATGTGTAATGGTAGGGTGATTGTGAGATGAAATGGAGGACCTACAGTTTAACGTGGGATCCGAACCACAGTAGAGGCCTGGCATTCCCCACATTCACAAGTTGTGATTAATACAAGTCTTGTCAGAGGTGAAGGAAGGGTTTGGCAATCAGATAAATTTGTGCTGGGACCGGGGATTGAACCTAGGACTCCCAGCACGGAAGTCTTACACCCTAACCCTAGACGACCAGGTCACCGAAATAGCTAAGAAAGAATGGACTTGAAGGCTTATGTTTAAAAAAACAAAACAAACCGCTATCAGATCAAGTGACACACCCATTAATATAAATGTTGTGTTTGTGTGAAAAAAAGTGCTGGGAGACGGGGTGGGTTGTGGGGGAGGGGAAGGAGGAAGAGGAGATGGGCATAAAATATATTATTTAATATCCTTTTGTTGAATTTAAGGAGCATTTTGAAGTACACGCCTAAACAACTATTATTAAATATTTTGTCGCAACCCTGATCTTAAAATGTAGCTTATGCATTCGATACCTCTATAGTGTTTTGTATTACATTTGCGCTTAATGTAGGCCTATTTTAACTTGTTACAGTCCTATTGTCATAGGAAGAGTCTTATCTGACAACTATAAAATCTAATTGAACTACTTTCATGAATTCATACGTCAAGTCATGTGATCAGCACATGACACTTTTGATAATATATATAGACTATAATACTGCGCGCCTGGGCCCAGTAGTGGAAATATTAGCCCGTACTAATGTACCGTTGTACAGGGCACGTCCGAGTGTACTAATCGTACTTCCTTTCCGTGGAGACTCTTTCCATGTCCCGATGAGATGAGGTGATGGTGATAGAATGAGGGTGTGGAACTGGTAGGGAAACAAACCTAACTTTAACCTAACTAACCAGATCTTGGTGACAGTTGGGGTAATTCTCCTAGGGAAAAAACACTCAAGGTACCAGCTGGGAATTGAACCCAAGAACCCTAGGCTAGTAGCCAGGTACACCGACCACTACACCACGGGGCCGATTACTTTTGATAAATACTATCCATAGCTATAAAATAACATTTTTTAGATTGTAAAATGTTATCTATTTTGTTTTTGCTTGCGTATTCTGAATGCTAAGAGGCTCTTCTTATGAAAATTAAACTGTATTAAAATATGTTCGTGATATTGGGGTAGAAGGGAGGGAAAGACCCGAATCCCCCCCCATTTAGGTGTTCCACTGAATCAGACAAACGCACTTCTTGAACCGATCCAATGCTTCGTCTCCTTGACTGCGTCAAAGAAACCGACAAGGCAACACCAACATTATAACTGGTCGAACAACCTTTTCATGTGGCCACTCCAATGACCACTGCATGAAAAAAAAAAGCACACACAAAGAACAAGACCATCTCTTTTCTTTTTTTTAAAAAAAGTTTCAATTGCTGCAATTGTTGATCTCCCCTGGAAGTGAGGCATTCTGGAGGACCAACGTGTATGCCGTTTTGCAGAAACGGTTTCAGAAGAAATTCGCAAGGCGAAAACCTACACCGCGAATAAGCTAAAAGCCCCGCCCGTCAACCTCGTGATAGCTCTGCGTGACGTCACTCAGAGTGAAGTTGGCGAGCGCTGATTCATCCGCGTGTGCGACAAGTCTAGGTTGATTCACAGCGCGGGGGGGATACAAGGAAGTAACATCTTTGTTATATTACTACGTTCAGGGTCGTACTTAGGGAGGAGTAGGATAATGTGTGGGTGTAATCCCCTTCGAATTAATAATTAACTAATAATTTACTAATTTGTTTCATTGATCGAGTGGTCGAAGGCAAACTTTTTCAAACTGTGCTCCATGAAACACTCGAGGCCCGCCATTGTTGTCTCAGGGTTCGATCACGGATTATATAATATTCTTCATTTGTTTTTCACATTATAAAATAGCATCATTAAATAGGATTGCCAACGTTTTTGAATCTGAATAAAGGTAATTGGCCGAACATACACCAAGAATATTTATGGGAAATTTACCGTTTATTTTTACATTTTCATACTTGTAAAATTTAAGAACGTTCATGATAGCAGGCCAAACTCAGCTCCTGGTTTAAGAGGAAAACATTATTCCAGGATATTATTAGTCTGAATGCAAGAAGGACTCTAGTACAACATAGGCACACACTCCAAAAAACGGCATCTCTTTGACACCCAACAGTGGTCTAATAATCTCAATGATGACTAGGAAATTCGTGTTCAACAATATTAGTGCTACTTTATTAAACTTTTCACACCTTAGTTATTTACCAAAGCCTTAACCGCATCAACACCTGTTTTTTTTTAATCTTATCTTAAAAAAGAAAAAGACAAATAATTAGCATATTATTATGTCAAAAGTCTTAAAATATTTGGATGGGCCTATATTTAATACTGGCTTGAGCAGTGGCCTACCTGAATATTTGACGCCTAACCTAATTTATGCAATCAAATTAATAAACATTTGAAAAAACTACTAACAAATAAGTTCTGATTTGTTCTGACGTCGGACTTTTGTCCACACACACACACACACACACACTGACATATACATACAACTACAATTCCTAATGGCGCATTAACAAATAACCACTACCTAAACATTTCCTAGTATAAATATGTCCTACCACATCGGCTCGCGCGAGGTATGGGAGTAAAAGGGAAAATAAAAAACCTGCAATATTCCAGAAATGTGTGCAGTGCATTCGTATTTGAATGATAACACGGGATTTTCCGTGGTGACGATGGGGGACAAAGCGACTTTTTTGTTAATAACTACAGTATGTCCATATTATGACATAATTAAGATTTGTGTACAGTCCCTATCTGTTAAGTCAAACTAAAATGGTCAAAAACTATCTTTCCAATGCAGTTTTTATCCAAATATAATATAATTTTTCAACAATATTCTTCATTAGCAACTTCTATTAAATCTTCATCTCCATAAATCATAAATGATCCACGTGCAATAGGATTGATGTAAGCTTACGGTTTCGAGCCAACTGTATCACAGAGTTTATTGGCATGTGATGCACGCTGTTAAGAAATGCAACAGAACATTACTACCGCCTCTGTGGTCTTGTGGTCAGAGAGCCTGGTTCCTGATCCAGAGGTCCAAAGTCGTCAGTATCGTATTGTCTGGTTTTATGGTGGCGAGGGGGTCCGGGTTCAAATATCGGTCTTAAGTAGGCTTACTTAGGTTATTTTACTTAGTGGTTTTCCATACTCATTTCCCGCAAATGTGAGAGCACTTCCACCGAATTTTACCTTCCTCATCCCTAAATCATTATTTACAAAAATATCAGATAGTCTGGACGGACTCGAAGTACTGGAGATTTAAAAAAAATCGAAATTAGATTTTTGTTCAAACCTTCATTACATACAGTTTTTTCTCTTAGATATGTTACGTAAGATGGGATGAAAGGAGACTCGAGGAAAAGCCAGTGTTTTCACGGTTCTCATGGCAGACAATTTTTTTGAACAAAAGAAATCAAACATCGCTCCATTAGAAAAATCGTCTAATTTTCTTCACATGGTGACCTTAAAATTTCTTGAATATCTGTCAAGGGGGTTTTGAAATTTAATGACAACTTTTTATTTTCATTTAAAAAGTTTGTCATCTAATGCCGCTATGCTCATGACAGTTATTCAACAACCGTTGATATGACCATGTGAAGAAAATTAATCTCTGTGTTTCTACTGGAGCAATATTTTATTTATTTTGGCAAAAAAAAAAAAAATGTTTTGCCATAAAAACTGCAAAAATTCTTACCTTTTTTCGCGTCCCCCTCAATTCCACCTTAAGCTTATACCTCAACAAATTATTTTAACTTAATACTAGTCACTTAGAACTAAATTGGAGAGGAAATGAAGAGATCTTACAATACAGAAACACTTTTTTTTTACATCGATGGTATAGGTTGTCACTTGGATTAAATGTTAGACTCACATAATCTGGTTCCCTGGTATTGAGAAGACCGGGGATCGAATTCCACTCGGGTGTACTTCGGATGATTTTAATCAAATAGTTTCCTAAAATAATAATAATAATATTTAGCACCGCGTCTTACTACCCGTTCGGGTTATACGCTTTGAGTACTAATTACACTAATGGATTTGGAATTGGGAAGGTTTAATCAGAGGAAGTGAACCCGCATTTGCGTGGAAGGAGAATGGAAAACCATTTAGGAAAAACCACCCCCAGTTCACCCGACCGAGATTCGAACCTCGATCTCCCCGTCCTCAGCAGTAGAGCTCAAACACGACAAGCGCGTTAGCCAACTACGCCACCGCGGTGGGTTAGTTTCCTAAAACATCCCTACAAAAATGCGGGTATATTTTCTCTAAATTATACCTTATTCAGCCCCAGTCCATAAGCGTAATAATTCGGATACATGTGACTCGTAATAGTAAAACGCGGCATATAAAAAATATTCTGGCAAGGTCAGGTTCCCCTGCCAACCTACCGCCAGCTGCCACTGAAATATGGTGCTTGTTATATTCCAAAGACTGCAAGTAAATTAAAAATAATAGATTCTTATCGAGAATAGTGGTTTCCCTAACTCTACATAACCTCTCGTCAGGAAATAGATGAATATATTTCAACGTCAAAGTTTCCAGTGTTTTACAACTTTTTTATTGATCATTACCGAGTGGATTTACTCGTAAAGACAAACGGTGGAAGGTAAAGGCGTGTTTGAATGGCTTTATTTGCCACAAGCAATAGCTAGTATTCATTTGAAACATTTAAATTATATACACATATTTTTTAATACTATAGGCCTATAGTTGCAATTACAATAAAATAAACTAGTTCTATTAAAATAGGTTAGCTTAAATAAAATATAGGCATCTACACAAGCCTATACTCATTGTCGTATACTTTTTTTTTCAAAGGTAACATTTAACATCCTCATAGCTAAGACAAATTAACAATATTATATTTGTTAACATATTGGAATGATCTCCAAGTTAACCGGCAGCGTGGTATGGTGGTCAATGCACCTGGCTACGAGTTTAGGGGTTCCGGGTTCGATTCCCAGCTGGTAACTTGGGTATTTTTCCCGAGGGGAGTTACCACAATGGTCACCAGAATTTGGTTAATAAGGCTTAAGTTAGATCTAAGTGTTTCTACTGATTCCACACCCTCATACTCACTATCACCATCACCTTATCTCATCGGGACATTGCAAGAGCCTAAACGGGAAGGATGGATGATTAGTACATTCGGGCGTCCCCTGGACAACGGTAATTTAGCACGGGACACTCTTTACACTACTGGACTACGAGTGATGTAGGCCAGACGCGTATTATTATTATAATTATAAATCCAAGTTGGCAGGGCCACACACTTCGTAGCGATTGTTTAATGAAGAGTATCATGGAGGACGAAGATAGAGGGGAAAAGGGGAAGAAGAATGTTTTGAATGCTAACGTATATCAAGAAAGGAAGAAGTTGCAAAAGGATGAACGAAGACGCTCAGGATCGAAGAAAATGGTAGATGTCCAGTTGATACACGTCTTGTCGGAGGTAAAGGAAGGGTTTGGTAATCAGTTAAATCTGTGTCGGGAACGAGGATTGAACCCTGAATTCTCAGCACATAAGTCCGACACTTTACACCAAGACCAGCAGGTCAGCTTGTACAGTACAACTTACATTGTAGCGTATTAATGGTAGTATAAGGTCAACCTTCGAGTCAGCGGTTGCTTTGGTATCAATTAAATCTCATAATAGCCTCCCACATGTCCATCACAGACTCTGCCATAAACTATGAGGGAAGAATGACCTTGATTACGGGACCATTCCTATATATATCAGTGGTAGGCCAAGCCAAAGGTCCGGATTTGATTCCCGTGGTGAGAGGTCATTTTTCAATTTATATTTGTCACCGGCACCGGTGGCCACGAGGGCAAAGACGTCAGTCTCGTCTTGTCTGGCATACTGTAGATAGGGAAGCTCATCAGGATGTGGTACTAAGTTTTTTACCCCTAAATGTTTTCCAGCTCTACTATCAAGTGAATTTAGATACACTTCCTCTAAAAATAACTTCCTCGTCCCTAGACCCTTTGTGCAAACGGCCAGGATCAGGTAGTAAGACACGGCTCCTTCCTCGATGGTCACGCGGACTAAGTGGCAGGCTCATCCTGAATGGTTTGCCAACTATGAAAAGGTCGAGATTCAAATCCTGGCTAGGTGCTCCACAGAGGGTTTGTTCACTAATCTGCTTTTCACTCTTCCTGTACGAAAATATGGGCACATTTTCTTTCAATTCCACATTATTCGTCTTTAAACCATTCCTATAATTAATTGTGGTTATCCCGGATGGATAGTTAAATATGGTGCGCACAACTTTTAAAAGAAATGTTTCCGTACAATGTGTCTTGAGTCCGCCGATGGCCGCGGGCCGGAGTTTGGGAACCCCTGATCTGGTTGTTTACACGCGATACCACACACTCGTCTCTGACTGGGAGTTATCGAAGCTGTAGTTACGTAATATGTAAGAAAGGACGGAAAGGACGACTCAGCCTAGAGGGCTGATTTCTGGGAATGCATGTCTAGCAATGCAGTGCCGCTACCTAAAATAACAAAATCATACCGGAAATGATCAAAATGATCTATCTCCCGCTTATCTAGAGTTGATCGTAATGAGGATAGATTTAATAATGTTAATTTTTTTTAAATGACAAAAAAAAAAGATGTACTCATTACAATACATTTTTATGGTAGATTATGGTTGGCAGGACATGCAGTGCGAATGGGAGAATTTAGAACCTTGTTCAGAGTATTGACTGGCAAACCCAATGGGAACTGAATAGAACAAGCTCAATATAAGGATATAATGTAATGAGGTGGACTGGATATAAATAGGGTGTAATGAGGTGGACTGGATAGAGCTAGCTCATGATAGGGATATAATGTAATGAAATGGACTGGATAGAACTAGCTCAAGAGAGAGAAATGGTGTAATTAGGTGGACTGGATAGAAATAGGGTGTAATGAGGTGGACTGGTTAGAAATAGGGCGTAATTAGGTGGACTGGTTAGAAATAGGGTGTAATGAGGTGGACACTAATAATTTAGGATCGTCAATACATGTTCAAAATATAGTGCTCTGTCAAATACCTGACGCAAGATACATATTGTTACAAAACAATGGTCAACTCTCGCAATAGACTTAACTGCTGCTGACGGAAAGATTGGGGTTAGAATCCTGGTTGGGTCTACTGAGGATTGTTTTCCATAATTGGTTTTCCACTCTTCTTACACGCAAATGCAGGTAGATAACATCTAAAATACGTGCCTCATCATCCCTACTCCATTCAGTTGTCATTTACTAGCCTAGCACCTAGATTACTTAATATTCAAGAACAATATACAAAAACCACCCAAAAGATTTTTTTTCCCCACTAGAAAAAAAAGATCTTGCAATTAATAAAAACTAGTAACGTGGCCTATTTTTATAGGAATTTCCTGTACATGTCCAAACATATCTGACAGCTAAAATATCTACTAGATCTACTTTCACCTTAGATCGATATAACAAATACCTACAAAAAATACTAATAAAATTTTAAAATGTTATCAAATTTGCCCACAAAAAGTATGTGCTTCCTAAAACGCCCTTTTAATAAAAAGTGGACCTTAGCCGCCCTTTGAAAATATGTAGATCTAGTGGAAAACAAGTTTTGTTGGAAACACTGGTGCCAGGCGGGAAATAGGGTAAGACTGTTCTACTGATTAGTGGAAAGCTTGGTTTGTAGTGCCACCTCCTGATTGGTCGTTGGACTCTGCGATAAAACGTAAGTCAAACACAGCCGTGATAAGAAAGGGCGTGTGTGGTCTAGATAGGAAGATTGTGAGGGACATAGTTTCACATTCACTGAAGTCTAGTTTATTTTTAAAACACGGCATGTTGGCCAACACGATCCCAACAAGTCGTGTCACAGTATAAACACGTTCACAACACGTTGAAGTTAGACGGGCCAGTCGGTGCCATAATGTTAAAAAATATATATAATATTTTAATATTTTAATAAGGAAAGTGGTGACCTGGTGGTCTAGGGGTAAGGTGTCAGACTTCTGTGCTGGGGGGTCCGGGGTTCAATCCTTGGTCCCGGCAAAGATTTATCTGATTGACAAACACTTCCTTCACCTCTGACAAGACTTGTATTAATCACAACTTGTGAATGTGTGGAATTCCAGGCCTACATCGTGGTTCGGATCCCACGTTAAACTGTAGGTCCTCCATTTCATCTCACAATTACCCTACCATTACACATTAGCGTAAGTGCGTACAACCCGAACGGGTAGTAAGACTTGGTGATGATAATAAAAATAATAATAATAGACTAATAATAATAAGGAACGTAATGATGCGATATTTAAGAAAATATAATTCAATTTTAGTTCGAATAAATAAAGTTTGATATAATTGAAAAGTAGCATGTATAATGTGTAGGCCTACAGTATATAAATAAAACAGCGAGAACATATTAAGAAATATTATAATTAATAATTTCATCTATGTATGAACAATACTGGAAAGACAAAATATAAAAAAGAGAGCTACCTGTGCATGAAAATTATGAACTTTACAAGTAAGGCTTGAAAATTATGAAAATAACCAGTTACAACTTGTTCATATTATTATTATTATTATTATTATTATTATTATTATTATTATTATTATTATCACCGCGTCTTACTCCCCGTTCGGGTTATACGCACTTACGCTAATGTGTAATGGCCGTGATAAGTACACTCCGGGAGCAGAAAAAAATATACAAACGTATCTTTTCTATACACAACCCAATTTATAGGCCATATTTATTATATTTGTAGTAATAATGTATAGGCATTTTGCCTAACATCCGGGCTCTACTCATTATTTTATAAGTAAACAGTGGTTGTGACATGTTTCAAGTATTTTATAAATTGTTATTGTGAAAATAAATATTAGGTAGTGATGTAGCTAGTTTTAAGGCACTTTTACTAAAATTTATATTTTGTCACGATTCATAAAAATTAGTAGAAAAAAAATTGAGAGAGAACTCGCCAAGTTGCTTTAGGATTATGGCTTCCATTTCATCAGTGTTTGGATCTGGCGTCTTGCATATCTCCATCCGTGCTGCTTGTTTTCTTTGTATTTTTGTTGTGGTAATCTTCAAGGGTCGACTTCCAAATGACAGGTCCATCCCGCACCTCATTGATAAAAAGTGATGTGTCTATTTCGTCCTCCATTCTGACTGTACACTGATTACAGCCACATTGACGCTCGCAGTTCGTGTGCACTGCTGTATGTCTTCACAAGGACTGACAGTCGACAGAACGATGAGCGGTAGCGTCGCCACCACGTTTTGCAGAAACCTGCGTCCCTATCTTTGACGCAACAATGACGCCAACTCGACGCCAGACCTCACGTCCCGTGTGAACTCCATCATTTGAATCAAAGTAATACTGAGACGCAGCGTCACATGACGCGACTGCAAAGATGAAGCACGTCACTCGTGGGGACCGGGCCCTTAGACTCTGTCGCGCGTCACTTATGCCGTCGCGATCTGAAAAGTGTATCGTCGTAAGCTAGAGAACGCCACTTCAAAGATGACGCACTACGATCCAAGATACATTATTTTCAATGGGATATTTTATACAGGCGTCAACCTTTGTGTCGCTGGATTGGTGAGACTGCAGGGTAACCAACCTCTACGTCACTTGTGTCGGAACCACATTGTATCTCGGCACCATTACCAGTGTTCTTTTGTAACACGTACCGAGTTTCTTATTTGTGGTTTGGTATTTATTGTCTACCTCTTTATTTGTTCCTGAAATGACAACAATATGAGGGACAGTGGTGGCTCGTAGCTAATATTAGTGGGGGTGCTGCTTCAGAAAATTTTTAACCTTTGTTTTAAAATTGTGTAAAAGGGGGAAAAAAATGTATAAAAAGAAAATTTATTCAAGAACTTGCTCAATCTTAACATAAAAAACCAAACTTTTTTGCTTACTTATACTTAAATTGTTACAGTTAAAGCTTGATCTATTCATTTAAATATGAAATCCATTCTTCTTGTTTTAATTTGCGCAAAAAGTTCAATAATTTTCTCTTTGATCTCTGGATAACAATTGAGGAAATTTTTCTCCATTGAAAGTACTGAAAGCGCATTTAGTCTTTCTGTTAAATAAAAGAACCGGGAAAAAAATAAATCAAATAAAATAGTTGGAAGCAGAATAATAATATAATTCTACACTCTTCTACACTTTATCACATTCAAGAATATGCTACATGGTTTTTAAGCACAGCACACGCTGATTAAAAAAAACACTTCCTTCCACCATCACGCCAGAGCCGGCACTACAAGAGCAACAGTGCTCTCTCTCTACCTGATAGTCCTTCCTTCCTCCTCATCCCCCCTCCTATGTGCACATGCGTACAACAGTCAAACATCACACAGCTGGCACTGTGAAACGTACAGTTCCGTACACAGATTTTTGTATATTTTTCATAAACTGGGGGATGGCTACTGAAGTACTGACATTAAGCTTAAGGAATATATATTGTACTACAAAAATAAATAAAGAATTAAAGGAAAAAGGACCCATTATAATAAATGTTATCAATAATATCAAGTGAAAATAGGGGATGCTGCAGTTCCGCAGTGCCTATACACGATCCGCCACTGGTGAGGAAGATAACGCATGGATCCACCACGAGTGGTAGAATAGAAGGGACTGGAAACCCTGGTCTCGGTTTTTCATTTCCTCCCACCCTTTTCATGAGTCATGACGCGCGACATTTATGTTTATTGTATACAAACAAACGGCAAGGATGCGCGTCACGCAATGCCTGTGTAAAAGGGCGCTAATACCGTGCAAGGGTGGACCAATTGCTCTTTTTTTATAAACGTTGTATAAATACGCTAGTTGAGATTATGATATTTTGAAATTGTTAATTATTTGGGGAAATCTAGAAAGTAGGATTGGTGTACCCCATTTTTACTCTTTACTTACCAAAGATTGATCACCGAATATATTTAAATTTGTGCACACAATATATGCAATTTTTGGCATCACATAATTGTGTGAACAATTGTTTCCTATTATGAAAAAGGAACAAACACCCGTGAGAGTCTAGGGGACTCCAGAAAAGGGCAGTGTTTTCGCAGTTTTTATAGTAAAACTTTTTTTTTGTTAAAATAAATCAAATATTTCTCCAACCGAAACAAAAAGGTTAACTTTCTTCATTAAATTCCAGGACATCCTTGTTAAATATTTTAGAACTCTTGACGTCACCATGTGAAGGAAATTAATCTCTATTGTTCTACTGGAGCAATATTTTACTTAGTTTGGACCAAAAAAAAATGACATAAAAACTGCAAAACACTAATCTTTTATAGCGTCCTCTACCTCCCACCTTCTACGTACAATCTTTAAGGCGATTGGCCCTTTTCATTCGGCGTGGAAATGCAGAGCCATAGGAACAAACGATAATCATCAAGATTTTTTTTATTGTTTTGCAATTTTCTTTTCGGAAACGGTTTGTTCAAGAATAGAAGCAGGTTGATTAAGTTATACTCTATAATCCTATACCCTATATGCTCTATAATTTTAACAGTGATCAAATATCGATAAAATGGACAAGTTTTCAATAGAAAACTGCCGGCTTGGTAACAAAAAATAAGAAAATACAACAATTAATAAACATCGATAAATGATCTTAAAAGGGGTGTTGACGATATTATCATAAACATTTCACTCGTTCTCGCGAAAACTGATATTTCCAAACGTATGGTTACTCCGCAAGACCTGTCCGGTAGCTAGCGCCATCTACGGTTCCCATTATCCCTCTGTTCTTGTTATAGTGGAAGGATACATTGGTCGGTTGTGAAGCCACGCCACGCCTTTCACCCTCCCACCCACCATCCCACAAAATAGGTTTTAGATTTGTTCTCGACAGGGCCAAGGGCCTTAAACTGAAAATATTTAACCAGTGCAACGCCGTGTACTTCAGGTAAAATAATAAAAATAGTTGGGTCTAATTAATTTTATATCTATATAAACGAGACAGAGAGCGCAGCACTTGGAGCTCAAAGTGCCCACCTCTTCCTGTTCCGATGCATGACGGGACACGTGGTCCCTCCCATCATCCAGAGCGGTGTGATTAGTGCTCCACAGAGCTGTAAGACGGACGGACGGGCGCACATTGACCGGTCCCCACAACAATTTGAAGAATGTGCATTCATTAGCCCGGCTCTAAAGGTAGGAGAAGAGGTGAATGACCAAGTGCATCGTTGCCAGGTCAATACTTACCGTCTTCTGAGCGGTTGAACATTTCCCTTCCGCCTCGACTGGCAGGCAGGGCACGACCGACGGTCACCAGGGATGTAGAATTGGGTCGAGAGGGTAGAGAACACCAGCTAAGGTGGGATGAAAGGGGACGCGAGAAAAGGCCAGTGTTTTTGCCGTTTTAAGGAATTTTTTTTTTGCCAAAATAAATAAAATATTGCTCCAGTATAAATATAAAGTTTAATTTACTTCATATGTTGATATCAACAGTTGTTGAATATCTGTCGTGATCATGGTGGTATTATCTGACAAACTTATTAAATTAAGATAAAAAGAAAGTTGTCATTAAATTCCAGGACAACCTTGACAGATATTCAAGAAATTTTGAGGTCACAATGTTTGTACTGAAACCATATTTTATTTATTTTGGCAAAAAAAAAAGTGTAGCCATTAGAATTTAAAAAAAAAACTGATTTCTCGCGTCATCTTCTATCTTACCTTAAGGGCCGTGTTTTTGCAGCTATTACATAAAAACCTTTTTTTTTTGGGTCAAAATATATCAAATATTGCTCCAGTATAAACATAGAGTTTGGCTTTCTCCACATTGTGGTATCAACAGTTGTTGAATATCTGTCACGGGGTGTCCTAGAATTTAGTGACAACTTTTTCTCATCATTTAAAAGGTGTCTCCCTTTCAAGCCCAAATTAACTAAAGTACATTCTAAAAATGATATTTTTTAGAAATTAATTTTAAAATCTGTATAAAGCTTACAAGATTTTAAAAAAAAGATAATTATTTTAAAATTGTTTTTAATATACAGTCATTTAGCTTCATCGGGCGTTGGTATTTTTAAAAGATAAAAATAATATAAACATAAAATCTCGAATACAGAATAGTATGGACATTTTATATTTAGTCTTTTTGCATTTCAAATTTTTGTGCTACATTTATGTGAGCAAAGTTCCTTAATTCATTACTATCATTAATAGGCTTCCTGGGACTCTGCGGACAGCTTGATAGACCTCCACGGACCACCAATGGTCCAAGAACCACATTTTGAGAAACACTGATCTAATCGCTAAGGACGAGAAGAGTATTTTGGAGAAAGTACAGCTACGTTCGCGTGTATTTGAGCGTGGGAGAACCACAGTGCTAACTGATAAGTCATACTGGGAATATCGCCCTCATGACACCCGGATAAAATTTGAGTCCCCAACTTCCAGTTTAACGGTGACCTAATACTTGACAAACTCTAAGCCAATCACAAGGTTTTCACCTAATCGGAGCGAGCTGTTCCACTTAAGTTCAACTCATCTCTACTTTGTCCGCTCTGCTTGAGATGTTCGGCACAGGAGAACCAATAAAATCTCAGAACCAACCATCTCACTAAAAAATAAAATATGTTGCTAATCAGCTGTTTTAAGTTAGCGTAGCAATGCATCATGGGTTAACATAGAGCGTGTGAATTGCTGCACCACTGAGGCAGATTCTGCTTTCTATTTTCGGCGAATGTGTGGATCAAACTTTAGTCCACTTAGCAGCACTGGTACAGGTACAGTAGCCCCATCGCTTCTTTGGTGCTGACTGACAGTTCACAGCTGACAGCTAAAAGCTTTGAAAAGTTACCAGACCAAATTATGTATCCCTACGCTGAACCATATGATCTGTAAAAACATGTGTTTAGCAGCTGTCATTTCTGACGGTCAAAATTTAGTTTATGTACCTAAATGTCGACTGTCAGAAGTCAGCTGTGAGCTCTCAGTCAGCACCAAAGAAGCCATGGGGCTACTGTATGTGACTTTAAGGTCAAACTATCGAGCTGCACATGACCTCTGTTGTTATCCATTGTGGTTTCACCATAATCTCTTTACGATGTCAACATTTCGCACGAAAAAAATACAGATATAGTTTCTCTTATAAATATTATGTATTTGAATATAAATAAGTCGTAGGCAAATGTGGTTTACGAAACAATGTTTCTAAAGACTCCTCCTTTGGTATTCCAACTATACTATTCCTTAGATTAGATTTTACAAAGTTGATTTGAGGGTTTTATGGAGCTCGTCTCACCCTAAAGATAAAATCTTAGGCTCGTAAGACCATAAAGAAAGGGATAATACTGTATATTATTATACTAGTACAATGGTATACTTATTTCACTATGTTAGGGGTCGTCCATAAAACACGTAGCATTTTGAAGAGGGGGCTCTAATGATACATGATGTTACATGGGGGGGGGAAATGGGGTACATCAAAGTGTTTCGAAGCACAGATCTTATACTCAATTTCTAATGTTCAAAAATAATATTATTGTTAATGTGTTCATCTTTGATAAACAAACTTATAGATAACTTCCAAATATCTGTGGCGTTGAAAATTCAAGCTTAGTACTTACTTTTTGTCTATTAATATTTCGAATGTGCTTAGGTGTTATTGTCTGCCCGAGACTACTAACGCCAAGCACATTCGAAAACACATATTTTAATGTTCGTGACAGTGACATGTTCATTATCACGGCACTTGTTTAAATTTGTCCAATCTACTGACCCCCTCACGTGCTTTAAGTTGGATAACAGCTGTCAGTCGAAGCAACCTCAATTTATAATTATAGTTGAGTTTGAGTATAATTTAGATTCCTACTGCACATTATTTTACATAGGTCTTGAATAATCGCTTGTGTTTAAACAAATACAAAAACAATTTCTTCAAAAAAGGAGACTTGTTCATTGCTTGCGTATGATAAGCGATACCCAGAAAAAAACAACATTGGAAGAGTCTCAAAAATATGTTTTAGTGAAATGGAAAGAAGCAAAAGTACAGAATTTATCTTAAGGCAAGTTCGATGAGTCCAATAGTGTTATTTCTTCGTATCAGCAGCATGTTATGAAAAGTAAAGCTTCAAATCTCATTAATTATTTTCAAAAGGTAGGTGAATTAAAGCCTATACCTTTTCCATTCTGATAAATTAACGTATATATATATATATATATAAATGCAACTATTATACACCCACTACGGTGGCTGCCTTGTCTAAATTGTAATTCTCTCAGGAGACTAGACGGCTTATATTGGGAAGATGGGATTCGATTTCGAGTCAGATCTACTGAGGGTTGCTTTTCCTATTTAGTTTCCCACTCTCCCGCCATGTAAATGCTGGTAGTTTTTTTTTATAAAATTCCCATTTTTAGTATACTTTTGTAGTGTGCTATAGTCAAATTGTAGCTATTCTGGTTATTTTTTATTATATTAACATCATCATGTAGCGCCATTATAGAAAAGGGCCATCCTAGCCAGCACATAGTAATTAATGCCTTCTTTTTCTTACTCAGATCACAAACCTGACATCCATAATATGGCAGAGGTTTTCGCTCATGAACCTGACGGATTTGAGCTCGACGTCTTTATATCTGTGTAAATAATAATACTCTCTGGACTAATTTATAATCAGGATTTAAAATGGATTTTAATAAGTATGAAATCTGAATCCCTCCTTTAGTATCACAAAAACTTCCCTATCAAAAAATGACATTCATTCCTGGTGAGATAAGTTACGTAACACAGTTTGGAAAGGCGGGGGGGGG
>CABEEJ010003372.1:25973-37312 GCA_901482245.1 Timema douglasi
AAAGTTCAAACCAGACATCGCATCTGCAATTTACTTTTTTTTTTTTTTTAAACCGTAGAATTGAAACCACTGAACAGTGATACTATTTAACCATATTTTACAAGATACAGCAAAATTAAAAATTAAAAATTTGAAAAATTATTTAACAAGCCCACATCCACTTTGTCTAAGGTGCTACTCTCACAGTAGAATAGACTACCGATGACATCGAAATCAAGGTTCGAATCTCGGTCAAGTGTGCAAAGAGCAGTTTTTCCAAATTTGCTTTCCACTTTCTGGACACAAATTCAGGTACACTCCCTCTAAATATAACCTTTATAATCCCTAAAACCACTAGAGTATTTAGTACATAGGCTAAGTGAATAACCCAACCGGTTATTAAGAAATGGTATTTAAAAAAGGTCTCATTTCACGGTTTCCAAGTTGAGAACGCATAAAGCTTGTCGCCCACCGCGCTGCCGAGAAGAAATTTCCTTTTTCTGCTTCATATATCAAATGGCGCAACATTCACTACAGTGCGCCACGACGCGACACGACGCGCAGGAGCGGCTTGTGGAATTTCCATGCCAGAAGTCTCGAGCTTTCTAGAGAATACTATTTTACTTTCGCCGTGCCGTACCTGTATTGTGTGTACGGGGGTAGATGGAAGGAACTACAGGAGAAATGCGATTTTGTTTCATTACGACACCATTCGTGATTCAGGTGCATTGGTTAAGCGCCGGTATGCCTCGCACTACAACATGTGATCATTTTCTTTGTAAACTGTGAGTGTTTTGTGTTCTATTTCATTTATTTGAGGTATTTAACGTGTACTGTCTGAACCTACGGATAATATATCAGCACATGGCTTATAAACTAACTCAAATCCAGTACAGACACAACATCCAGGGTCGTTAATTCATCACTGTGAAAGTGGAAACCTGCATTTCATCAATGAAACATCTTTCGGACATGTCGGGAATCAAACCCTTGTTAGACAGACACGCCACCGACTGAGCTAAGGTGTCAGACCTGTGTCATCTATTCTTACTGTTCATTTTGGTAAGTAATTCAACCAAATCGCCATCAAATAGCACGTTTCCACTGTGTTTTCCCTTATAGATTTAATTAATTAAAAATAGAGGAGAAACGTGGTAATCAAAAACAAATATTTTATATGACATTTTGATAATATGAAAATGACACAACAAACTTTTTTCGTGAAATTTTTCAGATAAACTAAAGAAACCTTACAGAGGGACTGCATTTCCACTCACCGTGGGCGACTAGCTTAAAACCAAACTTCAAAGCGATTTATAGTTTGGTGCGTAATCGCGTATCAAATATCCTAGCTAATCAGTCGTAAGATGTGTTCCTAAAATACTTCCCATTTTCCCTTCATAAGTAAAATGATAACGTTTTAAGAAACATTAGTATTAGAATTAAGAAGACATTTATTCTTCAACGAAAATATTTCATATAGGGAGGTTTGTTTTTGGTTTTCTCAAACTCATATTCGTAGTCAAATGGGTATTCAGGGGACACAATCGACTTACCGTTAACGCGACGCAAAGAAACATAGTGTGTGATCAGGATTCACTTTGTATTAAAAATAACTCCATGGTGGGGGCCCGCAAGTGAGCTAAGCCGACCGAACGGCCTTCGCCATTAGCGATAATAGTGCCACCATTTTCAGATAGAGGGTATCATGTGGTCAGCACAACGAACCTTTCATAAGCCGTTAATATTAGTTTTATAACCCAAGGCTGCTATTTATTTATTCAAGTAGCTCCTCATTTGTCCTCACGAGAGTGAGTTTGACCGCGTTCCAAACCAATGCTTCACATATATATTTTGAAGGCGTTGGTGATCGAGATCGGTACCTCTGAATCTGTAACCAGGAACTCTGTCTGACCTCTAGATCAAAGAGGTGGTCTACTTTATATAAATAACCTAAAAAAATGAGCAAAAAGATTTAGTGAAGTTGGACAGCTAGGAAACGAATTGTTTCCTAAAATATAACTTGGAACTATTAAAACTAATTAGTCTTTAAGTACTTGCAAAAGAAAGACGCTCTAGCTACAAAATAGAGCGTAGGAAGAGGCCTTGACGCTTTACTGTCCATGATATACTAACTATTATACCATAAAAAAACAATTGAGTTACAAAATAGCCTTGTTATTGTTATTATTATTATTAGCACCGCGCCTTACTACCCGTTTGGGTTATACGCACTTACGCTCATGTGTAATGGTAGGGTGATTGTGAGATGAAATGGAGGACCTACAGCTTAACGTGGAATCCGAACCACGGTGGAGGCCTGGCATTCCCCACATTCACAAGATGTCTTGTCAGAGGTGAAGGAAGGGTTTGGTAATCAGATAAATCTGTGCCGGGACCGAGGATTGAACCCCGGCCGCCAGCACAGAAGTCCGACACCTTACCCCTAGACCACCAGGTCACCAATATAGCCTTGTTGATTACCCGCAACATGATTGGCTGGTCGGGACAGGCAGCACATTTGCCGTAACGTAACGTGAAATATTTCCCTCTAAACAGTTATTACGTTGAGTTAATGACGCGTACACGTTGCTTTAATTATTTTGCGCTGGTAACCATTTAGAAAACATGAGGAGAAGCTCTACGTTACGCCATCATTACAATACGTTACGTTATATTCCATTCACGGTAGGAATTGACTTCTGAAAGGCCTTTTTCCCTACCATAAATCTACTATATAGTAGGGTATTGGTAGGAAAAAAGTTAAAGTTGGGATTGACTAAGACATAGTTATTAAATGTCTTAGTTTAATTCTGACCGCCTCTGTGGTCTAGTGGTCGGAGTAACTGGATACTGATTCAGAAGTCCCGGGTTCGATCCCCGGCGCTTCCAGAATTTATTTGTGAAGAAGTGGATCTGGGACGTGGTCAACCCAATCACTTGAGGACAAATGAGGTGCTACTTGAGTGAAGAATTAACAGCTCCGATCTAGAAAGCTGCGGTTTAACGGCTGGAGGATTCGTAGTGCTGATTACATGACACCCTCTATCCCCAAATGTTTACACTATCTTTACCAACATGCGGCGGCAAGTAACTTTCGCTTGTGGGCTGACGTTATTGAGTTATTATCATCAACATTGTTATTGTTATTGTTTTGATAGCAGCTTTTTCATCAGGCGTCAATACTTAAAAAGTTTTATATATTTCTAGACTGTTGAGGACGAGTACAACGAGGTTCAGATCTCGTTCGGGTGAATTTATGGTGGTTTTTCCTAAATGGTTTTCCACTCTCCCTCCATACAAATGCGGGTTCACTTCCTCTAGATTCAACCTTCAACATCAACATTTCTAATCCATTATCGCAATTAGTACTTAAGCGTATAACCCGAATGGGTTGTAAAACGCGGTGCTGAGTATTATTATTATTATTATTTATTTTTAAATATCAAGTCTAGTAAATAATAAGAAATGAGTGGACGGGTAAGTTATAATAGCAACTAATAATACATTTGGTGACGTTATCAACAGCATCTAGTACTTCATGCTACCAGTAGGATGCGAATGGTGTGCCTGAGTTTCCCCCTTTGAGTAAAGTAAAATAGCTCAATATTAAAGGTTGTTCAACACATCTACTTTTTCTAGTACCAATTTTTTTCATTTTTTTCCATCAAGTCTTAGTATCCATTTGTGATATCTGACTATTTACACTAATACGGTGGATATGATGTAGAAGCAATGAACCCAATTTACGTGAAAACCCTATCTTTTTAATAACATCTACAGTAATATATAATAGAATATAAATGTGTAATAACCAATTAAATTATTATAATTAACCAATTATAAAAACTATAAGAACATATTCAATCTCAGAGGTCTTGGGTTAAAGTAATCACTCACCTCAGGTTGCAAAGTTCATGTGTTCAAACCTAGCCGGAGTCAACAGATTTTTCTTAAGCGATAAAATTCCGTGGCATCAAAACCGTCGGTCCTATGTCGATTGTAGCATGTGAAAAACCCCTTGAAGGTACGTGAAAACAGTTTTCCTTGCAAAATTGGTAAACCCTTTCGCCCTCTCACATTAAATAACATTTCTACCAGATGGTGCAGGCAGACATAACCAGCTGGATGGATAAAAATCACATCAGACCAAACTTCGGGTTGGCGACTTCTTCAGAATAAGAATGCCTAATCATGATGAGAAGTTTCATTAATCCATTTTAAAATTCAAAAATCTATGTGGGTACGTGAATGAATATCTGCACAAATTTTCACCCTAGTGGGTAAGCGAGCAACTAACAAGACAGCTAATGTTGCATCCCCTCCTGTACCAATTTTGCCTCCACTTCCCTGTCACAAAGGCTTGTCAGAATCAAACCGATTCCAATTTCGTTGTCAAACACAGAATTCCACCATTATGCGATTTCTTGGTCAAGTGTCATCTCGTATCTAATTTCCTAATCAATCGACCTTGAAACAGGCTATTTACTAAGTAGCTTACAATTAACTCAGTCGGAAGTGCTTTAGTATATTAAACTAAGGATTATGGGCTCGAGTCCCGACAAAGTTGAAACATTGATAATCGGTGATATTGAGGTTCTCCTTGATGGGGATAATAGAATTGAAAGGCTATATACCCTAATATTCGTGTAGGAATAAGTGAAGCCATTTAGGGGAAACCCCTCATTGTATCGAATTGGAACTGCTTTATGATTGTATCGATTCTAGAGTTAAATTAGTTCGCCAGCAATTCACCGAAAGTGGTTGTTTCAAGAAGTGTTTGTTAAATGTCTCCCAATGAAAATAAAGCCATTTCGAGCCTTGCATCCACTAAAAAAGAGTCACGTTGTCTTCACACCAACTGCAATGTATTTTATGTGTGGTTTCTTGTTTTTGTGGACGGGTCTGTGCCACATGTGTTCTTCTTTCAAGCAGCTGCATACTAAGCCCGCATCCATGTACACACCAGTGTAGGACCAGATCTTCAAGGTTGATGCAATTTCTCTTTAGAGAGGAGAGCTTACACACACCTAGAGATGGTGATTTTCCCTTTAGATATACCTATATATTTATCATTTTATGTAAACCATGTGGAACGCTAAGATGTATCGATCAAGTTGTATCAGAATATCGATTGTGTCCGATATATTGAGTTGCATTAGTCGGGGCGAACTGGAATTGTGGTATTAAGGTGGGGGTGTAGATAACGTGGGAAAGGGGCTTTTTTTTTAGTTTTCATAGCAAAACTTTTTTTGGGGAAAAATAAATAAACATTGCTACAGTAGGAACATAAGAGTTTAATTTTCTTTACATGGTGACCTCAACAATTTTTGAATATGTCATGGGCATGGCGGCATTAGATGATACACTTTTTATACGAAGAGAAAAAGTTGTCATTAAATTCCAGGACACCAAGATATTCAAGAATTCTTGATATCAAACTTTGTTTCTACTGAAGCAATATTTGATTTATTTTGACGAAAAAAATAATTTGATATAACAAAACTACAAAAATATTACTCTTAGCTAGGGTCAAATCAAGCCTTCGGTTAGCTAAAATTCGGGTTTATTTAACATAAGATTTATAAAAACTGCATTTAATTAATTTAACATCCATTGTTCTTTTAACATGAATAAAATAGTGATTTATTGCATTATTTATATTGTATAACAAATAGTAATGCATCTTCTTTCATATTATTCTACACTTACATTAAATTTGGATTTGTTTAGATTCCCTCCCCTGTTTTCGTATTATCCGAAATTTCAGCTATTTGATAACCAGTCGCCTTAGCGTGTCTGTCTACTGAGTTAAGGGTCCTGGGCTCAATTCTCCGCATGACCGAAAATTTATCATTGATGAAATGTGGATCTATACTTTCACATTGATAGATTAACGGCCGGAGACTGGATTTTGTACCTATCCCAGTCTTGCGTTAGATTATACGGCATATGAGGTACGACAGGACTACCAAGCCAGCAGTGGAAAAATTACGACTTGAATAAAGAACTAACCCAGGCCAAAGGCTGTAAACAGTAATGGTTGTAATTTAAATTAAACATCACTTGTCGGTCCCGTTTAATTCAGATAATTATAACTACTCATAGTTTAAAATAAATAAATTGATATATCATTGACATCGCCATCCCCAACATATTTGCGCTAATGTCGAGTACAGAGTTAAGAGGAAGAGTCACATAACAACAGGGTGTTATTTTGTGAGTGACAATAATTGGCTACAAGGGGTTACTACTACTACACCCCTTACAATCATCGGTCAACGAGTGGTCAGTGCGAGTCTTACAAACAGGCTTCCTCCACTTGCAAGACCGGTTCCTTACTTCCTAGACAAGCCCTGGGTGGAATAACCAGAGACAATGGACAGGGCCAGTCATAAGAATTATTCCGACACTTGCCGCCACACCCCATCCTAAGATCAACACTTGATATTTTAAAAGTAATTATGTTAAGTAAGCTTCAACATATCCGACCAATGACCATTAGTTTTAGATAGTATCATTAATAACAATTTACATATATATTAGCACCACGTTTTTTTGCCCATTAGTGCTACTAGCGTGTGTTCTATTTTCATTTTCATTTATGTGAGGTATGAATTGACTGATTATATCAGCACACGAGAATTTCTATGAGCGAGAACGAGATAACCTACATATTTTGCTGGAAAAGGTATTTTCACAAACCTTCCAGGGTTCTTTTCCATGCCACAATCAATACGAGACCAACGGATTTACTTCCACTCTGAAGAAAGTTGTGCTACAAATTTTTATCGTCCAAGAAAAATCCGTTGACTCCAGCTGGCTTTGAACCCACGAATATTGGGTCCTGAGGCGAGACCTTTACCCCAAGAACACCGGGGTTGACCTCATGTAAGCTAGCTACTAATTACGCTAGTGTGTTAGAGATTAGGAATATTGAATTCAGAGGAAGTGTAAACGCATTTGTGTGGAGAGAGGGTGGGAAACCATTTAGGAAAAAGACACTCTCAGTACACCCGACCGGGACCGAAAGACGATCCCCCCGTCATCGGCAGTCTCGTCTATTGCAAGGGTAGCAACTTGGACCATTTCTAGATATTTGCCAAAGCTCCACTTTTTTTTTATTATGGTGTTCCTTTCCAATTCTCATTTGCGATACTTGTATCTTGATAATTAGTTTCTTTTAGAGGACATGATAGCCTTTTACATGCTAAAACTTGTTTTAAAACCTAATAATCCAAAGAAAACAATAACATGTATAATTTAATAAACACTGGAGCACATATATTTCCTTAAAACAAGCAAAGCAAGATACAAAACCCCTAATAACTATAACACCGCCTTAAATCAACTTCCTTTTTCAGCTCATTAACTCTGAAAACAGGGATACCCACATGGTGGGGCCAGGGGGGGCAATCCCCCCCTGAGATTCTGAGGTTGCATAAATATTAGAAGTTTGAAACATGTTTCTTAAGTTGTATCTTATTTTCAAGAGATAAGGATTGCCTTAAAAAAACGTATTTTGAGGTTTCAAATTAATAAATTCTCGCGGGTAAGGACCACCGAAACCTNCCCCCAGTTTGCCACCCCCTTGGAGAAAAATTATGCGGGCGCCTTGGCTCGTAAGTATGTAAATATGACTTAACAACTGTTGTTAATTATGTTATATCAAAGGATTTGGAGAAAGGCTGGCAGGGAAGGCACGAATGAAAACGTGTATTTAAAATCTAAATTAATCAAATTATTTTTCAATTTCCTACGTTTTCGCTACCCTTCAAAACTTGCCGCCCCGTGCAAATGCAGATCCTGACCTTGAACCGGGAACGATTTGAGTTCTCCCGAACCCGTTTCGGTGGTCGAATGGTCTACTCTTAAGGCGTCACTCTCACAATAGATTAGACTGCCGATGACGGGGAGATTAAAGTTCGAATCCGGGTTGGATGTACTGAGAGTGGCTTTTTCTAAATCAAATTTACACTCTTCCTCCCCGCAAATGAGGGTAAACCACCTATAATTTCAACCTACTTCCTCTTTAACACATTTAGCGTAATGTAATGATGATTCGTGTCTACACGTTGCGGAAACCTCTTCTGCGACGTCCGAACCCAACGCTGTGGATACCGGCCTATTGTTCTTTCGTGTCACCACTTTGGAAAGCCATTTTTGCGACTTCTTGATCTCAACTTCATCCAGGATTGTTATATATTAAAATTTGACGCTACTTTTGGGTGACAATATTATAAGACAGGATTATGATCCATATATCATGATGGATTAAATCGCAAGGCTATTATATTTGTTAGTTATGGTTATAGCCACATATAATTATCAAGTTCTTTAAATTGAAAAATGGCACCTGGACACGGTAATTGAACCTGAGACCTTTGGCGTAGTACGCCAATGCTATAACCATTGAGCTATCCAGGAATCATCCCGTACCCAGGTTCATTCTTCACTCATAGTTTAAGGCAGAGTCTGTGATGGACGTGCGGAAATTGACAGCTAGAGGAAGTGATTAGTAAGGCCTGGACCTCGGAACACCCCCTAGGCTACCAATTGACCCACTTTTCACATCCAGTTGGTTTACCGTTATTCCCCCGCCCACATCCTGGGATTGTCGGTGGTGTGTCATCCCCTTTCCCCTAAGACCATGCCACCGAACCAACATCCCGGTATCATTAGACATGGGGGGAGGTTCACCACATCCCAATGTATCCTACCCACTACCCAAGGCTCATGGGTTTAGCCCTATGGGGCATTTGATTGATATGTGTGCTCATTATATTTTAATGTGTGCCCCAGCCCCATTAGATTTTTGCCCCATTAGATTTTAATGTGCGCTTACTAGTTTTTAATGTGTGTCCAATAGTTTTTAATGTGTGCCCCAGGGTTTTTGGGTGGGGAAGCGTGTGATCTCAGGCATTGGGCACTCCTCCCGTGACGTGTCGGCAATTCTGTTTAATCTAGGCAGTGGCGGGCAGAGGGGTTCAACCCGGGAAATTTCCCACCCCATGGGGCAGTGACCATAGTTAAACAACTAGTGTTTGGAGCTCACCCCTTGTAATCCACAGACTGAGAGCAGTGGAGCACATAATGTTGTCAATTCGGAGCCTGATTACTAATGAGTGATGAAACTATCGAGACCACAACCTTGGCATGTGACATTGCCTGGGCAGTAGGGCACACAGATCCCCCCCCTCCAAGTTCAAAGAGAGAATTTACGGCTATTTTCCCGGGGTCCCAGGGCATTCATTACTCGCTGATGATTATACTAAACATGTTCAAAAAGGAAAATACTGAGCTAGCTCGCTAATTATCACGCAGCGTATACATCCTGAAGACACGGATATTTGTGGTAATGTTACCATAATACCCCTGCTACAGTCAGCAGAAAAAATGTAGCCTCAGCCACCGATACAGTCGGCACCAAAAAAGTAGCCTCAACGCCCGACCTCCACCGCCATCACCAGATGAGCTACACGCACCTTTTATGGCTAAACGTCTAATATAAGGGTGGGGGTGGGGTAGGGATGATTAAAAACGTCTATATAAGGGAGAGAAGGTTAGGGATGATTTAAAAATGTCCCAGCATTTTACCTGGAGAGAAAACTACCAACAGGACCCACCAAGTAATAATATCTACTTAAATCCTGACAAGTTAGTTTGCTTGTTGGAAGAGTATAAAAATTAATTCACTAATAAAGTGTTATCTTTGCTGATTATGAAGTAATAGAAATGATCCCAAACAAATTAAATATATTCATAGGTCAAGTCAGTGATTGATAGATACTGATGGCTGAAAAATGACTCATAGGTCAAGTCATATGATCTGCAGACGCTCAATGATGTCTGCTCTTCCTAGTAGAATCATACTATAAGAAAGTAAAATGGAACTAATTTTGAGGTTTAAATAGCAAATTCACGTACAAGATCTAACTTAATTCTTATTTAACAATTGTACCTGTTGTTATGGTAGAATACAAGCCTAGTCGTAAATTCCAGGATATTCAAATACTGGTAAGGAGTAGCATCCTACATATGACAAATTAGCTTGTTTGTTGGAAGAGTATCAAATTTACTTCACTAATAAAGTGTTATCTTTGCTGATTATGAGTTAATATAAATGACAAACAAAGAAGTTTTCTTTTTAAATATGGTCTCAACTATATTTTGTTTACATAATAATACAATTTATGACTTTAAAACAATCAGTCAATGCTATAGACTTGTGTTGTTGGGAGAGGTTAGCAAAATTAATTTAATAAACATGTCAAGCTAAAACAGGTTTTATTTTCAGAAATATTCTTACGGTCAAGTCAAAAAACAAATTGATCCATAAGTATGATTAAGAACTTCTTCACTTGCCACGTGATCTAAGGCGTTATTACCATGTACGAGTCTGGCTCGTGAACCCGGCTTGGCTCGGTTTCAAATTACCCAAACTCGTACGTGGGCGGGCACCTTAAGTGTTGCATTAGACTGGAATGATCATGACGGGGAGATTGGGGTTCAAATATTGGTCGGGTGCACCGAGAAGGTTTTTTTTCTAAATGGTTCTCCTCTACCCCTCTAGGCAAATGCGTGTACAATTCCTTTGAATTCAACTTTCATCATCCTTATCATCCCTAACCCGAACGGATAATGAAATGAGGTGAGAAAGTAATTAAAAATATTATGTAGAAGCTGAACCACCTGCAGCATTCGACAGCCTGACCTTATTTTTACACCCAGATCTTAAGTATTATTTTTAGTAGGTGCATAGGATTGGAAAATGAGAGATTAAAAAAAAAGAGTCATTTAAACAGGTTTTCCTCAGCTCCAAGAAAAATAATAATTTTTCATTTCGTGTCGTTTGAAAGACTCCTTTGGAATGCACCGAGGATCGTCTAGTTATAGTAGCGTCCTAATGAGATGATTTTACACTTTAGGGGATGCATCAATGGAAAGTGAAAATTATTTTAAAAGTATGAAGACTGTTAAATAATCGTAAATCACTCCCAAATATACAACTCATTTATTACTAACCACGAATGATTCTAACCTTGGATATTATAACTCCCTTTTACCCGCTTCAGTACTTTTCAAACTTTTTTCAACTGTGAACAACTTTATAGGGTGACCTGGTGGTCTAGGGGTAAGGTGTTAAGACTTCTGTGCTGGTGGCCGGGGTTCAATCCTCGGTCCCGGCACAGATTTATCTGATTACCAAACCCTTCCTTCACCTCTGACAAGGCATCTTGTGAATGTGAGGAATGCCAGGCCTCCACCGTGGTTCGGATCCCACGTTAAACTGTAGGTCCTCCATTTCATCTCACAATCACCCTACCATTACACATTAGCGTAAGTGCGTATAACCCGAA